>CM039677.1:197037721-197229007 GCA_022496015.1 Hordeum marinum
GGCCGATGATGCGGCCAAGCAAGAAAAGTTTCTGGAAGGACTCAATGATGAGTTGAGCATACAGCTGGTAGTGGCTAATTTCAACAACTACCAAGAGCTGGTGGATAAGGCACTTATTCTGGAAGGTAAACAGCAGCAGATTGAGAACCGCAAGCGGAAGTACACTCAGGGGAAGTTCAACTCTGGAGCTCATCAGAAGCCTCGTTACTCCCCGTACTCCGGGAATACCGGATCAGGAAACGGTAAGTTTGGAAAGCACACTCATGCTGTGCACAACCATGGAGGTCACCATCATGGAGGAAATGGGAACAACCGTTCCAACCATGGTAACTTCAAAAGTGACAATGGGAATGGGAACAACAACCAGCACCGTCATGTTCCTGCTCAGAAGGATCTGAGTCACATCACCTGTTTCAAGTGTCAGAAGACAGGACACTATGCTAATGAGTGTCCCCAGAGCAAGCAAGGTAATGGAAACGGCAACAACAACGACAACGCAGCAGTTAAGAAGTCCAATCCGTTTCCTCGTGCTCAAGTGAACCACCTTGATGTGGAAGAAGTCTATGATCAACCCGAGACTGTGGTTGGTAAGTTTTTATTGCATTCACGTCCTGTTACAGCACTTTTTGATTCCGGTGCAACGCATTCATTCATATCAAGGGTAGTTGTGGAAAAATACAATTTGCCCACCAAAACCCTTAGTCAGCCTATTCAGGTCAGTTCCCCAGGAGGTATGATGATGGCAGGGATAGGATGCCATGCCCTGAAACTCAATATAGGGAACCATGTTTTTCCCACCGACCTCATCGTCTTAGAGTCACACGGATTGGATGTAATCCTAGGCATGGATTGGATGACCAAGTATGAAGGAAATCTTGATTGCCCTAGCAAGTCTGTTTCACTCACCACCCCGGAGAACAAGAGGATTAAGTATGTATCCCGACGCACACGTATGAGTGCTCGGTTAAATTCTCTCACAGGAGTTGTTCAGGAGGAAGTACCTGTGGTAAAAGATTTTCCAGATGTATTTCCGGAAGAATTACCAGGAATGCCACCAGATAGGGAGATTGAGTTCCTAATAGAGCTACAGCCAGGGACAGCCCCAATTTCCAAGAGACCCTATCGGATGCCCGCAAATGATCTGTTGGAAATCAAGAAGCAAATCAAGGAGTTATTGGACAAGGGGTATATTCGCCCAAGTTCTTCACCTTGGGGAGCCCCAGTTCTTTTGGTGGAGAAGAAGGATAAAACCTTGAGAATGGTAGTCGATTATCGTGCCTTGAACGAGGTGACTATCAAGAACAAGTATCCTTTGCCGATGATTAATGATTTGTTTGATCAGCTCGTAGGAGCCAAAGTATTCTCCAAGATCGATCTTCGATCAGGGTATCACCAGTTGAAGATTCGTGAACAGGATATACCCAAAACAGCTTTCACCACGAGGTATGGCTTGTATGAGTATACGGTCATGTCTTTTGGATTGACTAATGCTCCTGCCTACTTCATGAATTTGATGAACAAAGTATTCATGGAATACCTAGACAAGTTTGTTGTGGTGTTCATCGATGACATTCTGATATTCTCCAAGAACGAGGAAGAGCATAAGCAACATTTGCGTTTAGTTCTGGAGAAGCTAAGAGAGCATCAGTTATATGCCAAGTTCAGCAAATGTGAATTTTGGTTGACGGAAGTCGGATTCCTTGGACATGTTATTTCCGGAGAAGGAATAGCCGTAGACCCCGCTAAGGTTGAAGCCGTCACAGAGTGGAAGTCACCCACCTCAGTTAAGGAGATCCGCAGTTTCCTCGGACTTGCCGGATATTACCGAAGATTCATTGAGAATTTCTCCAAGGTTGCCAAGCCCATGACAGAGTTGTTGAAGAAAGAATCCAAGTATGTTTGGACTGTGGAATGTGAAGCCAGTTTCCAGGAGTTGAAGGAACGTTTGGTCACAGCCCCAGTGTTGATCTTGCCCGATATTCGGAAGGATTTCCAAGTTTACTGTGATGCCTCACGTCAAGGACTTGGAGGAGTACTTATGCAGGATGGAAAAGTTGTAGCCTATGCTTCCAGACAGCTACGACCTCATGAGTTGAATTATGCCACGCATGACTTGGAATTAGCAGCCGTAGTGCACGCACTCAAGACTTGGAGACATTTCCTTATCGGAAATAGTTGTGATGTTTACACCGACCATAAGAGCCTGAAGTATATCTTCACGCAGAAAGAGTTGAACCTCAGACAGAGGAGATGGTTAGAGTTAATCAAGGACTATGACATGAGATTACACTACCATCCAGGTAAGGCTAATGTTGTAGCCGATGCCTTGAGTCGGAAAACTTATATGAACACACTCACAGCTGGAGGATTACCTCAAGAGTTAGTCGATGATCTCAGAGAGCTCAAGCTAGAGATAGTTCCAAGAGGATATGTTGCTACACTGGAAATTCAGTCCACCTTGACCGAAAGAATTCGAGAAGCCCAGAAAACAGACAAGGAAATAGCTGAGATTAAGAAAAGAATGAAAGATGGTAAAGCTAAAGGTTTTCGTGAGGATGAACAAGGAACTTTGTGGTTTGAGAACCGCATCTATGTGCCCAATGACCCAGAACTCAGAAAGTTGATACTTCAGGAAGCCCACGATTCACCTTACTCGATACACCCAGGCAACACCAAGATGTATCTGGATTTAAAGGAAAGTTATTGGTGGACAGGTATGAAGAAAGATATTGCAGAGCATGTTGCGATATGTGATGTTTGTCAGCGAGTAAAGGCAGAACATCAGAAACCAGCAGGGTTACTCCAACCTTTGCCGATACCCGAGTGGAAATGGGAAAAGCTTGGTATGGATTTCATCACAGGATTGCCCAAGACCCGTTCAGGTTATGATTCCATCTGGGTAGTGGTAGATCGCTTGACCAAGGTGGCTCACTTCATCCCGGTAAAGACCACCTATACCAGTGCTAAGCTAGCCAAGATATATATGACCAGGATCGTATGTCTGCATGGAGTTCCGAGGAGTATCGTGTCAGATAGAGGAACACAGTTTACCTCAAAGTTTTGGCATCAGTTACATGAAACTTTGGGTACAAGGCTAGAGTTTAGTACAGCTTTTCATCCGCAGACAGATGGACAGACTGAGAGAGTCAACCAGATACTGGAAGACATGTTGAGAGCTTGTGCGCTAGATTATGGATCTAGTTGGGATGATAACTTGCCTTACGCAGAATTCTCATACAACAACAGTTATCAAACCAGTCTAAAGATGGCCCCTTTCGAAGCTCTATATGGAAGGAGGTGCAGGACACCACTGACATGGGATGGTGTTGGAGACCGAAAACTTTTTGGTCCCGACCTTGTTCGAGATTCAGAGGATAAAGTCAAGTTGATACGTGACAGACTCAAAATAGCTCAATCCCGACAGAAGAGCTATGCTGACAACAAGCGCAAGGAAGTGACGTATGAAGTGGGAGACCGAGCATATCTTCGTGTGTCCCCGCTTCGTGGAATCAAGAGGTTTGGTGTTAAAGGAAAATTAGCACCCAGATTCATAGGCCCCTACAAAATTCTTGAACGTAGAGGTGAAGTTGCATACAAACTGGAATTGCCAGAAGGATTATCCGAAGTTCATAATGTGTTCCATGTGTCCCAGCTGAAGAAATGTCATGCTGAGATGGCCGACATCCCTTTGAGAGATACAGTGCCCCTAGAGGCCATACAACTTGAAAGTGATCTAACTTACGAGGAGAAACCAGTCAAGATCCTCGAGACATCCAACAGAGTTACCCGCAGCAAGATTATCAAGTTCTGTAAAGTTCTGTGGAGTCACCACACTGAGGAAGAAGCCACCTGGGAACGCGAAGAAGATCTTCGTAGAGACCATCCGCACCTATTTTCTAGCCAACCCGAATCTCGAGGGCGAGATTCATCTTAAGGTGGGTAGGTTTGTAACATCCCAAAATTCCATTTTGGAATGTTATGAATATAGCTATGCATCTATTATCATCATTGCTTAATTGTATGAAATAGTTGAAATGCCTTTTCTGGTTTTCAGAAAGTCCCCTTCTACTTTTTCCCTATGTTGCTTTCCCTATTTGAAATTTTGGTTAAATGTTCAAAATAAGAGAGGAGTAACATGACACTCCACACCAGGGTCAAATTGGTGAATTATTTGAACAAAAATAACCAGGGGTTATTTTGAAAATATTTGCAAAAAGGATTTAAAAACAATTAGGCAATTTCTGAAAATAATATTTTTTTAAAGTCTTCAAATGATAGAATAAAAATGTTCATTAAATAGCATTTATTATTCTGTTAATTTTGATATATAATACCCCTATTTTTGGAGACGATTTGAATGCTTTAAAAGCTTTTGAATGTCTCTGTAAAAATATTAAAGAAAAACGGTAACGGATTTTGCATTTAAACCGGGCCGGCCCACGACAGTTAAAACGCGCATTTACTACCGATCGGCCGACCGTGCGTAACGGACACGTCTCTCTCTCACCGACAGGCGGACCCCACCCCGTCCGACCGTTGCGCGTAACGGTCATCACCTTCCCTCCCCCGCGCTCGCCGGATCCGTCGCCGGCAGTTTTCCCCCTCGCCGGATCTCTCTCTCCCTTTACTCCCTCGCACCCCGAGCGCCCCTATATAAACCGGACCAACCCCGCGTCCATTTCCCCCCCCGAGCCCCTTCTCTCTCTCGCCGAGACGCCGGTAATTGCTCGCCGGAGCTACCCCAAGCCGAAGCTCGCCGTCGACCGTAGCCACCACCTCCGACCACCATTCGCCTCGCCGTCGCCACCAATCGCCTCCGGAGGACCGTCCCCGTCGCCCAGACCACTCCCCCGTCCTCCCCGACCACCGGAGCACCTCGCCGTCGCCGTCGCCGCTACCGGACTCGCCGGAGTACCCCGACGCCGGCAACCACCTCTCTGTAAGCCCCCTCGACCATCCGATCCAAATCCCACGGTCCAGATTAGAACGGACTTAAGTCCGAACCGTTATCTTCTATCGATCGGTCGTCCGCTCGGAATCACCTACCGCACGCCCCCTTAGCCAATCGGATCGCGCCACGTAGCCCCCTGACCGACGCAAACTTTTTTTTCATTTTCTGTTTTGTTTTAATTAACAGAATGTATTCCAAATTTTGTTTTGCTTATATCTTTTAATCTATTTAGTGTTTTGAGTTGATTCTTTTTGCAATAGCTCACATTTTTCATGTAGTTTCACCCTGTACTTTTAAATTTCAAATTTGAACTATAAAATTTGAATGTAATCAAATTTGCTCAAAATCTTCAAATCTGAATAACTAGAGTTTGAAAATAGATTTTGACATGATTCTTTTTGCTACTGTTTGGTATTAGTTAGGGCTATCTTCATGTATAGTTTGAGGATTTTCATGATCTATTTAATTACTGTTTTAACCAAAAACAGAATCTGCTTATTATTATAATATAGTTTTATAAACTTAATTTTGATTAGTTTGATTTAGAATTTGGTTTTATTTGTTTATTAGGTTCTATTAGTAAACATTTAGTGTTTTCACTTACTGCTAATAAAAAATATAAATTTGCCTAGTTTAATTTCATTTAACATATGAATCACAATTTCTTTTCAATTAGGCTTAATTTGACTAAAACAACTAACTAGTAATAGTTTGTTTTCAAACAAAGTTTTGTATAATTCTGTTTTCTAAGACAAATTTATGTGTAAGTTATTTTCTGTAAGAACATGTTTTGCTAATAAATAATAAGTTTAGTTTTCATTCTTTTTGTTAATATAACTATAGTTGATTCATATAGTGTTTATCACAAACTAGTATAAACTCTACTAAAGTTTTCCCAACAAACTTAAATTGATTATATTCTGTTTATTAATAAAATATGCTATTGTTTCTTTGTTGACAACAATTGTCTTGTCATTTCAAAATAGTTTTATTATGTCAATAGTGTTTTCATCCCTCACCTTTTGGAAAACAAAACTTTGTGTGTTTTTCTTGCTAGAGGCTTCTGTGCATTGGTTGCCTTGTTTGTTTAGTACTTCTTTGCTGAATGTTATGAGTACTTATTTTGGTTGTATGCTTATTTTGAGTGCATTGTTTGTTTCGTTAGATTATCCGGAGTGCGAAGCTTGTTACTTAGAGTCACGCACGTACGAAGATCATCAATCAGGCAAGTCACTTTGATCATAACCTTACCCATGTTTTATATGCATTAGTTCTACCATCTTCCCCAGTTGCATGCAAGATAGGTTAGTTGGAAACTTGGTTACCTTGTAGTAGTATCATGTGGTAGGTATCCCTCTCAACCCCTTTGACAACATTTGCCCCGGGAAACGTTGTTTTACTTTTGCTATGCTACTAGTAGACGGGGTTGGTTGTGTGAATCATGAGAGTTGAGAGAGTTAATAATTTCAAGACCTGCATAATGATCAAGATTTCAAGACTCCAAGTTTTCAACATACCTCTGGGTGGATGATGGTTGAACGGCGCCCTGGAGAAACCAGTGGTTAGCCTAGGTGATGCTGGAGATGGCCAGTATTCATGCGGAAAGGTCCACCCAGGCACAAAGGGATGGATGGGTGCTTCAAGACCCAAGGCTTACCTGCACAGCCACAAGTCATTATGGGCTCTGGCTTGGTTGGACATCGTGGGGACCCTGGACAGGCGGTGCTACGAGAGGTAGAAGAACGGTAGGAAAGGATGGGCACCGTCAGTAGTCGCAGGGAAACCCTTTGGAAGACCATGTTTTGGTCATCCGTTTCTCAAACACCCTGAAGTGCGAGAAATCAAACGGAGGCGACCAAATCTTGTGGGGAACGTGTGCAAAACTCTGCAGAGTACTTAAACCTAATCGATTAGCCGTGTCCACGGTTATGGACGACTTGAGCCAAAGGAATTGGAACTTCCGGAACTCTCAACACAAATAATATGATGATGTGGGTATTTAATAATTTTGGGTATGAGAATTGGTTGGCGGAACCATCTCATTAATCAACCAACTTAGTAATATTTTGCTTAACCCCCTTCGATGTAGGAAAAACTTGGCTTTACGCAAAACTTACACCACCACCTGCCATATAAGCATATAGACTAGCTGATTATTTTCACCCCTCTCTTGTGACTTTGCTGGCATATTCCATATGCTGACCTACACGGCTGCAACGTATCATGTTGCAGAGTATTGTTCCGACCAGGAGTGAGGACGCGTTCTATGCTCAGTGAGATGCCCTTGGAGTCAGATGGACTCACCTACCTTCGACGCTTCCGCAAGACTTAGTTATTCTCATGAGTTGGCCTTCAGCCACTTTATTGTAATCTTTATTGTAATAAAGGACTCGATATGAGATTTCGATTAATATAATGCTGTGTGATTTCCCTTTGATATATACATTGATGTACCGTGTGTGTACCAGCATGATCTTGGGATGGTACGGAAACACCGGAGACTTGACCTTTCAGGTCGGGTCGCTACATGTACATCACGTCCAGCAATAAAGTCGTCAGTACAGTTTTGACTATCGAGCGGGAAGAGGAAGGAAGGCTTTCAAAGTCCAACGCCCAGTTTATTACGTTTCTGAAGTATTGACTCCTTCGAAGCAAAGGTAATCGCATTACCAGAAGCTTGTCTATAGTATCTATCTGTCAGCGAAGAAGGTGGCACACTATTTTCAGGACCACTCAATTTCAGTCATCAGTGATGATCCATTGTCCGAGATCCTCAACAATCGGGACGCGACTGGTCGAGTGGCTAGGTGGGCGATTGAACTCTTATACTTTGACATCAAGTTTGAAGCCAAGAAAGCGATCAAGTCGCAGGCACTTGCTGATTTTATGTCTGAGTGGATGGAACATCAGCAGCAAATCCAGATTCACTCGACACACTGGACCATGTTCTTTGACGGCTCTAAAATGTTGAATGGGTCTGGTGCTGGCGTTGTCTTGGTGTCCCCAAAAGGCAACAAACTCAGTTATGTCTTGCAGATCCACTTTGATTCCTCCAACAATGAAGCAGAGTATGAAGCTCTATTATATGGGTTACGCATGGCTATTACACTCGACGTCAAGCGCGTGATGGTTTATGGTGACTTAGATTTGGTGGTCAATCAAGTGATGAAAGAGTGGGATATTAGGAATCCCGCTATGACCGGATACTATAATGCTGTTAGAAAACTTGAGAAGAAGTTTGAAGGCCTGGAACTCCATCATGTTCCTCGAGTGAAGAATCAAGCGGCTGATGAGCTGTCAAAGATTGGATCCACTTGATGACATCTCCCAGCAATGTATTCTTAGAACACCTCCACACTCCTTCGGTGCAAGAGGACCCCTTCACCAAAGGGCCCCGCAAGCTATGAGCTCGTCTGATCCGACTGAGGTCGATGTCCCTACAGTTATTGATTTGGTCATGGAGATTCTGGTCACCATTCTCGACTGGACAGTGCCCTATATTGCGTATATCCTAAGGCCAGAACTTCCTGAAGATGAGACTGAAGCCTAACAGATCGTGCAAAGATCCAAAGCTTTTAGTGTAATGGATAACCAGCTATACAGAGAAAGTGTAACTAGTGTGATGCAATGATGCATTTCCCCTGAAGAAGGCCGAATGATCCTAGATGAAATCCACTCCGGAACTTGCGGCCATCATGCGTCCTCTCGAACAATCGTCGCTAATGCATATTGAGTTGGTTTCTTCTGGCCGCATGCCAACGAGATGGCCAATGACATTGTTGATCATTGTGAAGGATGTCAGTTATGCAAACTTGTCTCACAAACCTGCGTCTGCTCTGAAGCCCATTCCCCTTGCTTGGCCATTTGCTATCTGGGGTCTGGATATGGTTGGTCCCTTTCGGACCGAACAAAGTGGATTTACTCATTTGCTTGTTGCAGTCGACAAGTTTACAAAGTGGATTGAAGCCAAGCCAGTAATGAAATTGAACTTTCATACTGTAGTCAAATTCATGAGAGAAATAATCTACCGGTATGGCGTTCCCCATAGCATCATCACAGATAATGGCACAAACTTCGACTCAGAAGAATTCAGACACTTTTGCCTCTCCCAAGGCACTCGGGTGGTTTATGCCTCCGTTGCACATCCTCAAACCAATGGTCAAGTTGAGCGAGCCAATGGTCTCATCTTACAAGGTCTGAAGCCTCGTCTCATGCGTGACTTAGAGCATGCTGCCGGAGCCTGGGTGTCTAAGTTGCCATATATTTTATGGGGCTTGAGAACAATACCTAATCAGTTGACTGGACGAACTCCTTTTTTCCTGGTCTATGGATCCGAAGTTGTCCTGTCGAGTGATTTGTTTCATATTTCTCCTTGAGTAGATCTTTATTCTGAAGCTGAAGTTGAGCAAGCAAGACAAGAGGGCGTAGATCTCCTTGACAAGGAGTGGGAGATGGCTTTGATTCAGACGGCACATATTAGCAAAATCTGTGACGCTTCCATGCGAAGCATGTCAAGAGTTTGTCGTTTCATGAGGGTGACTTGGTGCTCCGAGTGGATCAACAGCGACCCCACAAGCTCGCTCCAATGTGGGAAGGTCCTTTTGTCGTGACCAAGGTGTTGAATAATGGAGCCTATCACCTGTACAACCTCAAGAAGCAGATTGACGAGCCGCGAGCTTGGAATGCAGATTTGCTCCGACGTTTCTATACCAAAAAACATAGTGGTATTGATGTAATAAAAGTATGTTAGACGGTGTCTCTTATGCAAGTATGACTTCCGCTATCTTTCGTTGATTCCGATCATGCAGTTTCACACTTGGGAATACTCCGAGTGTTGAGAAATCCTCGCACTCGGGGGCTTAGCTGCGAACATGCTTTCACCTAAGTTAAAACCCTGTCGAGTGGATATCAATCCATTCACTCGGTGACTTAGCTGCGAACTAGTCTTCGCCTAAGTTAAAAATAAACTCCGAGTAGATTATTGTTTATTCACTCGGAAACTTAGCTATGAACCAGTCTTCGTCTAAGTTCAAAACTTCTCCGAGTGTTGAGCGATCCTCACACTCGGGGGCTTAGTGGCGAACATGCTTTCGCCTAAGTTAAAACCCAGCCGAGTGGATAGCAATCCATTCACTCGGTGACTCAGCTGCGAACTAGTCTTCGCCTAAGTTAAAATAAACTCTGAGTGGATTACTATCTATTCACTCAGAAACTTAGCTGCGAACCAGTCTTCATCTAAGTTCAAAACTTCTCCGAGTGTTGAGTGATCCTCACACTCGGGGGCTTAGCTGCGAACATGCTTTCGCCTAAGTTAAAACGCAGCCGAGTGGATAGCAATCCATTCACTCGGTGACTTAGCTGCGAACTAGTCTTCGCCTAAGTTAAAAATAAACTCCGAGTCGATTACTATCTATTCACTTAGAAACTTAGCTGCGAATCTAAGTTCAAAAATTCTTCGAGTGTTGAGAAATCCTCACACTCGGGGGCTTAGTGGCGAACATGCTTTCGCCTAAGTTAAAACCCTGCCGAGGGGATAGCAATCCATTCACTCGCTGACTTAGTTGCGAACTAGTCTTTGCCCAAGTTAAAAATAAACTCTGAGTAGATTACTATCTATTCACTCGGAAACTTAGCTGTGAATCAATCTTCGTCTAAGTTCAAAACTTCTCCGAGTGTTGAGCGATCCTCACACTCAGGGGCTTAGCTGCGAATATGCTTTCGCCTAAGTTAAAACCCAGCCAAGTGGATGACAATCCATTCTCTTGGCGACTTAGCTGCAAACTAGTCTTTGCCTAAGTTAAAAATAAACTCCGAGTGGATTACTATCTATTCACTCGGAAACTTAGCTCCGAACTAGTCTTCGTCTAAGTTCAATACATCTCCGAGTGTTGAGCGATCCTCACACCCGGGGGCTTAGCTGCGAATATGCTTTCGCCTAAGTTTAAACCTTGCCGGGTGGATAGCAATCCATTCAGTCGGTGAATTAGCTGCGAACCAGCCTTCGCCTAAGCTAAAAATAAACTCTGAGTGGATTACTGTCTATTCACTCGGAAACTTAGTTTCAAACCAGTATTCGTCGAAGTTCAAAAACTTCTCAAAGTGTTGAGCAATCCTCACATTCGAGGGCTTAGCTGGGAACAAGCTTTCGCCTAAGTTAAAAGCAATTTCAATCGAGCAAATGATTGAAAACCAAATACGGATAAATTCAAAGGTTCCAGAACGGATAAAGGTTTCGTGCACAAGCAAAGGTACTCAGGCTTAAGGCCTGAATGAAGTTTGACGGTCGATACATTTTCACTTGGCATTCCGAGGCAAATAAAAGTTTTCTTCGCGAATCAAGTTTTCATGAGCTAGACGGACTTGCTTGGTCAACGAACGTATCCAAGTCAATCTCATCTGTGATCCTAGTGATTGTGTCGATCAAGTCTTCATGAAATCTTCAAACTGAAGCTTCTTTGTGTTCATCACTCGGAGATCCTTCAACTTGTCCTCCCTTGCTTCCTTGCAATGAACTCTGACAAGAGAGATCGCCACATCGGCTCCATAGTGGGCAGCTGACTTCTTCCAAGCTTGCACTCAACTAGGACCTCATTTAGGCAGGCCATCATAGATGTGAGGTCGGTTTGAAGGGTGTCTTCAGGCCACAGCTCCTTGTCGATTTTCTCCAGCGCAGATTTTAGTCGGAGGATATATGCTTGGAATCCGTGGAGTCGAACATTGAGTCGGAAAATATTCATGGCCACAGCATCTCCAACAGGCGACTTAGTGGGATCCAGATTGGGCTTGATTTCTTTAGTCTCTTTTTCGAACTCTTTGCAGAATTCTATATGGAAGAGAGAATGATTACATTTATAGCCCGCGGGTATTGAGGAAATTCAGTCGACAAGGATGGTTACCGTCGAGCATGATGAACATCTTCCTCGCGAATTCTCCCAAGTGCTTCTCCAGGCCGTTACTCCTCTTGGTCAGTTGCTCGGACTTCTTGATGAGCTTGTTCCATTCCAGTTTCAGCTTGGAGTTTACCTACTCCGTCTTCTTGGCGACGGCCAGTATTTGTCGGTGGCATCAGTCTTCTCCCTCACCACCTTTTGGGCCTCAGCAAGTGCCTTGTCCTTGTCCTACAATGCCTTCTTCATGGTATCTAAAGAAATAGCATTGTTATGTCGCACTTGGAGTCGATGATTTTCATCTCGCACGTCTGTTCGAGTGAGAGCACTCGGTTCAAAGGATGGAAAGTGTGAATAAGAATGCATTGGGTCGACAAGGTTTACCTCCCAGAGTCATCAGCTCGGTTCACGCATGTTCTAGGATGGTCCTGGAGGCTTCCAGATCCACTCGCAGTTGGTTCCTTTCCTCCTCAAAGTCCTTGTCCTTCGAGCCAAGTTCACAAGCTCTCTAAAATCAACAAAAAACCAGTTCAGTCGACATGGAAATTCCTCCACTCCCGAGTGAAATGATCACGAACAGTCGACTGGATGGCGGCGCCCGCCCCACACCACTCCCCTGAAATAGCGTCATATCATGGTTGATGAAATAATATCCATAAAACCTACATTCAGGAGAGGAAGAGCTAAAGCAAAAAGTCGACTTGACATGTCGAGTGGCAAGCATACTCCTCGTATGACAAAGAATCCTGAGTTCAAGTTCTTAAGACTATTGCTCATCGTCAATGATCAACAGTAGTCTCGGGGACTACACCCAATGGGTGCACTCAGCGTGCCCCCACTAGTTCCTAAATCAGTCAATAGCATCTGCCCCTGTCCAAACATGTGATGGTTTCTACCGGCCCTCTGCCAGTGCAAGCACTCGACGGAGGTCTCGGGGACTACACCCAGTGGGTGCACTCAGTGTTCCCTCACTAGACCTGCTAACACTCGATCTGTCGAGTGGCCCCTAAAGGGCTCTTCACCCCACCCCGCACCCCTGAAATAGCGTCGTATCATGGTTGATGAAATGATGTCCATGAAACCTACAAGGTAGCATTCGGAGTGGTATAGCTAAATTCAATCAACAAGGTCTGCCCTGTCCGAGTACAAAATGTTTTCTGTCAGACCCCCGCTGAGGCAAGCACTCGACGGCGGTCTCGGGGACTACACCCAGTGGGTGCACTTAGCGTGCCCCCACTAGATCTACCAACACTCGATCTGTCGAGTGGCAGGAAAAAAAGCATGCGGAAGCATATGAATATTGTCTCTTTTAAAGACCCCCCACCAATGCAAGCACTCGACGGAGCTCTCAGGACTACACCCAGTGGGTGCACTCAGTGTGCCCCCACTGGTCCGAAACCTACTCGATTATGACTTGATCTATTCGAGTAGAAAAAGTTCAACTATTCTGTAAAAGGAAAACACCTAGTGGGTGTACAACCACTTGGTGCACTCAGTGTGCCCCCACTCGTCTGAAACCTACTTGATTATGACCTGATCTATTCGAGTGGAGAAAGTTCAACTATTCTATAAAAGGAAAACACCCAATGGGTGTACAATCAAAAAAGACAACAATTCAATCAGAAATACACTTATAATCCCACTACTCAGACGTTGGTACCAATCACTCCGCTGGCATCAAGGTTGTCAGAATCGCGAATCTGTTATATAATTCTATGACTTTACGATACAAACTAAACCCTATGATTCTATGATTTTAGTTCATAGAATCTACGTTTCTACGATTCTGATAGTGAAATTCTGTGATTTGCGATCCTACCATTAGTTTCAATCCGATTCAAAATCACGATTCTGACAACCTTGGCTGGCATCATAATCCATCGTGTTGGCCTCGTATGCCTCCTTGGTGCGCAACATTATTCTCTGTCTGGATCATGGCTTCCTTCGCAGCTTCGGTTTTGTCTTCCGGGACATGGTGTAGAGGAAACGTACTCACCGGCGGGAGCGATGCTGCAGCTGGTGTGATTGGGGCAGCCTGGGGTTGTTCGATTGGAGTCGGCGCCACAATGGTCAAAGTAGCTGGTGGAGCACTCAACAATGGCACCCGAGCTGGAATGAGATAGCAGTCGACCACTGAGGCGTTTGAGCTGATGATGTTCTTCGGACGCGTACTCGTGGGGTGCCTAAGGTCACACCTTCTCCTCCCATACCTCGGGGCAATTCTTCATCGTCTTCCAGTTCAATGACCTCTGCAAACATCAATCGACAACATTAGCTTATGCAATCGGCAAATTATTTTCAAGAAACAAAGCCGAGTGAAGATTTGTTTACCTCTTTGGGAAGTGGCTGCGTCGACAGTATCCACATCCATTTGCTCTTATCCATCTCATGGAGGCAATGTCACTGAGGTGGCGGCTCTGGTAGATCAAATTTCTCTCGGTCAGCAAGTATTTGAAGTCACAGTCGACAGTGAAGGATGAAAGCAAACACTTACATTGAGACGACATGCACATCCATTTTCATGTGAGGCGGATCTTTGCGATGTTTCAGCACGTTGGACTTGGGCTACTTCACGGCTCATTCACTCGACTCAACAGTCGAGGTTCGGTCCCTCTTCAGGTTCCTCTCGCTTGACGCCAGTGCCTTGCCCATGGTAGTCACAGGGTCCTGACGCAGCTTGGAGCAAAGCTCCATGCACGGAGGAGACTCGGCTTCTTCTTCGCCCTCATCGGAGTCTTCATATTCGCCCTTGTTGTCATCGGCGTAGTCGACATCAACGCTGCCGACCTCGCTCTCTCCACCATCTTCAGGTTGATTCCCGTTTGGCACGGGCGAGTGCATGTGCGTCCACTCCTGCAAGATCCAAACGATGAAGTCAGTCGACATATGAACCAATCACTCGATAAAATAATGTAACAATCGGCAAGACAAAGTTTACCAGATTCTTCAGCGGATTCTCAACAGAGTAAGGCTGGATCCTCTTGGCCCCCAGGGGGTTGTCGCAAACTCTGGAAATGCTTTGAAGCCATTGCTCGACAGTTTTCTGTGAAACCTCTTTTGGGTGTGTTGAGGTCGTGTCCTTAGGGCCTGTTTAATGCCACATGGTATGGTCCCTTGCCTGGAGTGGCTGGATCTGTCGACTGAGGAAAGTCTCCAGGAGATCCATATCCGTCACTCCACCTCGGATAAGGTCCACCACAAAGTCCACCAGGATCCCTACTTGGACTTTCTCTCCACCCAACACTTTCAAGGTTTTGGTAACGGCGAGACAGTCTAACGTAAAGGATAAAGACTAGTCGACATATTGGGAGAAGCTACGTCCTTGTAGTAAAACCATGTCGACTGCCAACCTCTAATAGATTCTGGGAAGGTCATGAAAGGGAAAGAACTCCTAGCCCTGTTCTGGATTCCTAAACCACCACATGGTTGAATGACATGGGTTTTGTCATCCTCAGGCTTGGCCTTTTTTACCAACTGAGATTTGATAGTAAAAATGTGCTCGAACAGACCCCAGTGGGGAGAACAACCCAAGAAACACTCGCATAGAGTGATGAAAGCAGAAAGGTAGGAGATGGCATTCGGTGGAAAATGGTGAAGCTGGGCTCCGAAGAACTTCAGAAACCCTTGGAAGAATGGATGGGGGGCATGGATAAACCTCTTTCTACGTGGGTGTTGAGGGGGACCCCATCCCCCTCGTGTGGATCCAGCTCGAGCTCCCCCTCCAACATCCTCCATGATCCTTCCGCCACGAGCCGTCAATGACGAGATTCTCGACGTCCTCGGTGGTGACCGTCAACGGGAGAAAGTCCCCCTGGATCCACCCCGGTGGTGCAGTGAACCGCACGGTCGACGGCTTCTTGGCCTTGCCCTTCGCAGCCCCCTTCTTGGCACGCTCCAACTTGTCGGTCGTCCCCTTCGTCATTGCGGCAACGTTCTTCATCGAGGCAGAGTGGAGCTTTGTGTGGAAGCAGGGGAGGCGGAGGAAGAGAGGATATTTGGGGAAAAGTACTATTCGGTCCGCAGCGCAGAGGAATTTATCCCTTGTCGAGTGTCTCGCTGACGCGTGCGTCCGCTGGATATCCGCATATCTCGGTCGCAGACGCTGCTCAGTACGTGGCGAAATGGGAGGCGCGTGAATCAACACGTCATGCCCCCACTTGCCCTGGTTGTGGCATCATCTTCGTGAGCGCGCACTTCCCAAATTTTTGAATCCCACAAAATCCGGGCCTGACAGAGCAACCCGTCACGTCCTAAGATCCCTTCAGTTCACTCGGAACAGCTTTGGCGTTGAAAATCCACTCGGACACTTTCAAAGCAGAATTGATCCGGGCGAATGGCAGAGATTTCAATCGACGCAAATTTCATTGAAGTCCCGAAATTCATTCGGAAGTTTGGTGCCTTTTCTGGATTAGGCATCGATCCCCCCTTTACCACTCTAACCCTAATCCATTCGGGGGCTAATGACAAGGATATGTACCTATGGTAGGGTCCTAGGCCTGACCTGCATACCCTACCTAAGGACACTATATTGGAGGACTTAAAGATTACAAGAGAGATTCTGACTAGATTCTCCCGGATGCTCAAGTCGCTCGACATTCAATCCACTCGATATCTTCTTCCTCCACTCAAAAGTCACCTGTCACTCGGAAGACCTCGCTTCCAGTCAACGCCAGAAGACCAAAAGCCACTCCGGAGAGGCCAACAGGCAGGCATTAGTCAAGTTATCATTAGTAGCAATTATGATGTACATTACCAGTAATGCTCGTCTTTATACCCATGATCGAACCCTTGGATACCTCGCACTTATGAGGGGCAGCGTACTCTATATAAGCTGCCCCTCCCCTTTGGCACAAGGGTCCGCAACCTCTATAACTCAAACTCTCCACACGAAAAAATCTCTCGAGCACTGAGACGTAGGGCTGTTACCTCCACGAGAGGGGCATGAACTCATACATCCGTGTGTACATCCTCGCTGTAGCTAGGACTCTGCCATCTCCTTTCGTACCTTATCTTCTACTATCAGACTAGTTTCCACGACAGTCAGTATAGATTTCCTCTAGGATTTCAAAGGCAGTGTTCTATTCAGCCTTCTTCCATCCTTTCTGAGGTCTTTTCCCTTCATCCATTTTCTTCACTTGAGGAATATGAATTTATGAACATTCTGAACATGTATGCAAATTTTCTTTGAGGAATGTTGTAAATGAGTTAAGATGATGAGAACCTAGTGACTCATCAGTAGACATTTTGTACCTGTGAATAGAGTATAGGTGCGAAGAATGTGAAGAGGTCATTTGCGTTCTTAGAAATTTTGCGAAGTTTAACTAGTTTGAGGAATTTGACCATAGATGTCTTGAAGAATTTCACTAAGTGTTCTTGACTTAGGTTCCAGAGTTGTGCAGATTTAAAAATTCACACAATTGAGGAATCTTTTGAAGAAAATCATAACTTAGAGAAAGAAATCAAGGTAAAGAAGTTTTAGGTGTTCTTATGAATGAATTGTTGAAGAAGAAACACCTTTTGAGGACTTTGTGGAAATTATATGAATCAAACAAGGTAATAAAATTAGATTTTTTAGCATTGATGAAGAACATGACGAACGGAGAGTAAGAGGAGTGAAGTTCATCAGTTCTGATCTTCCACGCCTTAGTTTGGCGGAGGGAGACAGCTACAATGGCCGCAGAGTGAAGACTTCCGCGGCCGATGCGAGTACGATGACAACGAGGTCGAGGAAGCAAAGGTATTCCTCTCCGGCAACGATGAGGTTAGCGGTGGCGTTAGGTCTTGATCCCAGAAGCGTTGGAAGTGAAGAGTAACTCGAGAAAGTCAAAGGGAGGGGTATATATAGGGAGGTGAAAAACTGAACAGTCCAAAGATTTAGGACATGTATACCCTTGACCCTTTCTATCATGTCGACATGTGTCGCCCACGTACAGAGAAGTGGAGATAGTGGGGGATCGTGGGTTATCCAGTTGTGGGAAGTGGGATAGGTTAGAGCGACAACCACCAAAATTGAAATCGTAAATTTTAATGTTTCGTTCGCAAATTCTTCAGCTGACAAGGACACAATGAAGACTTTGAACGGGTTTCAAATAGAATGCATATGAAGAATTTGAGAACAGACTAGATTGAGTTTAGCATACAGGGGGAACGTGTCCAATCACATTCACTTAGACCAAAATCAACTTGAAGAATTAGCAATAAGTGAAATCTCAATTATATATATATATATATGACAAATGTTTCGTACGACCGAGTGTAGTTACTCCCACTTTTGTTTGGTATGTTGTATGTAGTATCTATCACATCGGAGAGTATGTGTGCGTAGTATGTAGTATATAAGAATATTTAGATAGTATATACATACTACTTTATTGGTAGTATGTACCATATTTTTTACCATACTCATTTTTACGTACAAATATATGCGTATTTCACAATATGATAAAAACTATAGGTCAACTTCAAATTTTTACATGTAACACACTTTGGAGTATATTATATCTAATATGTGATCGTACCCAAAGTGATAAATTAGTATATATACTACCACATGGTATTATATGAGATATGGGAGTAACTATACCCGGTAGTAGGAGGTATTTTCCCTATGTGTGTGTGTGTGTGTGTGTGTGTGGTATGTATGTATATATATAGTCAATCAAGAAAAAAATTGCATAGTTTGAAGAATTTGCAAACTTGAGGAATTTGAAAATCTGAACAATTTGCAAAATGACGAAAACCTCAATTTTGAAGAATTTCAACTATGGTTGGTGGCGTGACCCACCGTATAAGAATGACAATTTCAGACACCGCGTACAATTGTCGTAGGGTTGTGACAGCAAATTATTCATTAATTTCTTCACACTTAGAGGGGTATTCTTCATTGATTGAAGAAAAACATTACTTCGTGTGTTACACATCTAAGTCATGAATTTTTCATAAGGGTTAGATGTGTGTGTTTTCGAAGAACATTTGAAGATTCTAAGACATTTAGCTCACATCCTTATGGTGTGATTCCTTTGGTGTTATGTGTAATCGGGCACACATGCAAACACTAAGCATAATATCTGGCCTAAATGCACATAGATATAATAAAGAGCCAATCATGGAGCTATATACCTTCTGATCGAAATCTTTACCATTTGTGTCAGTGCAGAGGTAGCCCTTGGAAGGCATAGGTGTTTTCACGCCTTTGCAGTCTTGCATGCTGAATTTCTTCAGGACATCCTTGAGTTATTTCTGTTGAGGGATGAATATGCCATTGTGTTCCTGACGAATTTGAAGACCTAAGAAGAATTTCAACTCCCTCATCATAGACATCTAATGTTCTTCACTCATCTTATAAGCAAATTCTTCACTGTAATGTTTGTGAGTACATCCAAACATAATATCGTCTACATATAGTTGGCACACGAATAACTCACTGTCATAGCATTTGTTGAAAAGAGTTGGGTCGAGTGAACCGGGTTTCAAGCCTTTCTTCATAAGGAATTCCTTCAGAGTGTCATACCACACACCCGAGGGGCCTGCTTGAGGCCATTGTGGACCTTATTGAGTCCGAAGACTTTGTCAAGATACTTAGGGTCTTCAAAACCTGGCGGCTAAGCAACATATACTTCTTCCTCAAGCATGCCATTGAGGAATGCACTTTTCACATCCATTTGATATAAGATGATATTGTGATGGTTAGCATAAGCAAGCAATATGGAAATAGCCTCAAGTCTAGCAACATGTGCAAAAGTTTCAGCAAAGTCAATTCCCTCAACCTGTGTGTAGCCCTTAGCTACAAGACGAGCCTTATCCATTACCACTTGGCCACTTTTGTCATTCTTGTTGTAGTAGATCCACTTGGTAACTATGATGTAATGGTTGCGAGGATCTAGCCACTTGAGAACTTGCCACACATTGTTTAGCTTGAATTGATGAATTCCTCTTGCATAGCTTAAATCCACTTAGCCTCCATAAATGGTTCATCAAATTAGGTGGGATCTATGATAGAGACAAAAGAAAAGTTCCCACAAATGTTAGATAAATGTGAAACTTTGGAGCGAGTGAGGGTTCCTGGTGCATTGATGTCGTTGAGGATTTTTTCAATCTGCACTTCATTTGCCACTCTTGGATGAGCAGGTTGACAAGGCTGAGGATTTTCTTCAACACCATTTTCTCAGGTGTATCATCATGAATGTCTTCACTGATTGGGATGACTTCCTCATCAGGTAGTGGTTCTTTAGTGGGTATGATGTCTTCAGTAGCCTTCAACTTAATGGATTCCTTAGGAGGAATTTCATCTAGCACAAGAGGTAGGTGCTCTCTTTGAGAGCCGTCAGTTTCATCGAACCGCACATCTACAGTTTCAACAACCTTATTGTGCTAGGTGTTGAAGACTCTATATTTGTGCAAGTCCTTCCCGTAACCAAGCATAAAACCTTCATGTGCTTTCATCGTAAATTTAGAGTTGTGGTGAGGATCTCTAGTCCAGCATTTAGCATCGAAGATTTTGAAATAACTCACATTGGGTTTCTTGTCAGTGATGAGTTCATAGGAAGTCTTCTTGAAGAATTTGTGAACATATACCATGTTGATGATGCTGCAGTAAATATTGATTGCCTTAGGCCAGAAGCGATGAGGAGTCTTGTATTCTTCAAGCATAGTGCAAGCCATCTCAACAGGAGTCTTGTTCTTGCGCCCCATGATGCCATTCTGCTGAGGCCTATATGGGGCAGATAGCTCCTGGGTAATACCAAGTTCATCAAGATATTCATCAAATCCAACATTCTTGAACTCAGCCGCATTATCACTCCTGATGTGCTTGATCTTGACGCCGAAGTTCGTTGAAGCCCTTGAAGCAAATCGTCTAAAGACATCCTATACCTCAGATTTTTACAAGAAATTATGCACCCAACTATAACGAGAGTAGTCATCAACAATGACAAAGCCATACAAGCATGAAGTATTGGTTAGTGTGGCATAATGAGTGGGGCCAAAGAGGTCCACGTGAAGCAATTCGAAGGGTCGAGTAGTGGTCAGGATAGTCCTCGTGGGATGCTTGGATCTAGTCATCTTTCCAGACTCACAAGCACCACAAAGATGGTCCTTGAGGAATTTGACACCTTCAATGCCTATGAAGTGCTTTTTCTTCACAAGCGTGTGCAAGTTCCTCATGCCAGCATGTCCAAGTCGTCGATGCGACAGCCAACCTTCTGAAGCTTTTGCAAGTAGGCACATGGCAGACTGAGGACCTGTAGAGAAATAAACAATGTACAAGTCTACTCTCCTAAAGCCTTCAAAGACTTTGGATTTGTCAAATTCCATGAAAACAACGCAATGATATTTTCCACGGGTGACAACCATATCAAGATCACAAAGCATTGAGACAAACATGAGGTTGAATCCGAGGTATTCGACAAGCATCGGCTTATCCATGTGTCGGTCCTTCGAGATTGCAACCTTACCTAGGCCCAATACCTTCTTTTTCCTTTTTCAGCATAGGTGATATGATTCACATGAGAAGGACTAGTGGTATGTTCATCAATAGATTCTTGTCACCAATCATGTGATTGGTGCATCCATTGTCGAGGACCCAATCAGTAGCTTTAGGTATTTCATCCTACAGATGAATTAGTACAACTTACGAACTCATATGCTTTAGAGTGAAGAATATGACGTCAAATTCATCAGACATAATTTCATCACACAACATAGTATGTAAAGTAGTGTGAGGACATAAGAAATGAGGAATTCATTTCTGTATGATTAGCTTGCATCCTTTCAAGCATTTCCTCAGGTCTCTAGCAAATTCATCAAACATTCAAGTTCATCTGGAGACGTGACCCTGCATAAGATATTAGTGAAATTTCTTCACCACCCACATCTGCGGGGGTGGCAAAGAGTTCATCATTCTACGAGCTCCATATGAGAAGGGAGGCATTGAAGCTAGAGAACTTCGATTCATAGGAGAGGAGTTAGGGTACCCATATCAATAAGCAGATAAATTCTTTGAGGACTTATGAACATAATGATTTGAAGAATAATGGACATATTCATAAATCTTAGATTTTCCATGCGAAACAGATGCATTAGTACGAGAATGATATGCCTTTTGACAATTTGAGGAATTCAGTCCAAGAGAAGACTTTGGTCCATAAGAGGAGTTTGATATGGGGTTCCTTTTCTTTACGTGTCATTCCATGAGGACATTCACTTGAAGACTTTCCAAGAAACTCTTGGGAACCCAGATTTTCCTCATAGGGGAACCATTCCTGTAGTCAGGTCCAACATATCTGCCAAATACTTCACCATTCTGATTTTTAAACAGTTTATAGTTGGAGAAAAAAGACTCATCAGAGGAATATGAAGTTTCACAAGTAAAGCCAGATAAGGTGGATGGATCTATAGGAGGTCCTTTAGCAGCAACCCATGAGGTTTTGGGATACCGCTCACGTTTCCCGTAGGATCCATCAACATTGACTTTCCTCTCAAATGCAATACCCTCTTCCCTAGGGTTCCTATTCCTAAGCTGCTTTTTGAGCACATCGCAAAGGGTTTGATGCCCTTTTAGACTTTTGTATATGCCTGACCCAAACAATTCCTTCAAGCCTGCATTTTCGTTAGTAGCACTTGTGGTACCCTCAGATGAGTAATTTGTGACCACATAAATAATTGAATATGTTGCAGCAATAGAAGCATTTGAACTTGCACATGAAGAATTAGCAGTTTCACGTTCGATGCATTACAAACGAGGTGCAACGAATTCTTCCTGGGCAGTACTGATCTGTTGAGGAATTAAGGAATCGTTTTCCCTTCGAAGATCCTGATGAGACACTCTTAGTTTCTCAAGATCTTTTGTTCTTTGAAGAAATTCATAAGAAAGCTTCTCATGATCGACTAAGAGAGCATCATGACGACTTTGAAGGTTATCATACTTTGACTGAAGACTTTTGAGATCATTAGTCTGAGTTCGAGTTCGATCCATTGCCTCATTCAACAGATCATCGCTTTTGTGTAGTAGTTTCTGAATCTTTTCCAAAGCACACTGTTGTTTTGTGGCAATGTTAGCATGTCTGGAATATCTAGGTTTTAGATTTTCATCAGATTCACCTTAACTTGAATCTGAGAAGTCAGGAATTTTGGATACCTTAGCACCATTTGCCATGAAGCAATTAGTGGGAGCAAAGTCATTGTCATTGACGTCAGACTCATTAATGTCATCATTTTCTTCATCGTTGAAGATGGACTTGCTGACAAAACAAGTGGCAAGAGCAAGGCTCGCCACACCAGAGTTTGACTCCTCCTCTTCTTCATATTCTTCAAATTCTTCTTCAGAATCCATTTCCTTGCCAATGAAAGCCTGAGCCTTTCTGGAACTGTTCTTCTTGTGCGATGAGGATTCAAGTTGAGGACTTTGAAGATTTCATCTTCTTCGTTTTTCTTTGATTATTTTTTCCAAAGAGGACAATCAACAATGTAGTGGCCTGACTTCTTGCATTTGTGACAATATCTCTTCTTGTAGTCGCTTGATGAAGATTCTGATTTCTTCATGCCACTTCTTGATGATTTTCCATACCGACCTCTCCTAGAGAACTTCTGGAATTTCCTTTAAAGCATTGCCATCTCCTGACTCAGTTCTTCAGGATCACCAAGAGTACTTTCAGATTCTTCTTCTTTAGGTTAGTAAATTGCCTTGGCCTTCAAGGCATCTTCCATACCTTGGCCCATAGAGGTCTCTATTCTCAGCTTGTTGGAATTCATGAGTATTGGGTCTCTCAAGAATATCAGTAGGAGCAAGTGACCCGTAGTCTCCATGCTCTTGAATCATCAAAGCCAGTGTATAGAATGAGGAATCAAGAGACCTTAGCAGTTTCTTCACCACCTCATAGTCGGTGATGTCAGTGTACCCAGTCCTTGAGTCTTGTTGGAGATATCAGGGAGACGATCAAAAGTTTGCTGGATATCTTCATTGTCAAGTCTTTTGAAGCGGTTGAAGAGATTGCAAAGAACACCAACTCGAGAGTCATGTTGAGTTGAAACAACTTTGTTGAATTTGGACAACCTATCCCAAATAAGCTTAGTAGATTCCAAAGCACTCACTCTACCATACTGACCTTTTCTTAGATGGCCACATATGATATTCTTCCCTTGAGAGCCGAGTTGTTTGAATCTCTTCACATCTGCAACACCGACAGTCGGAGTGATGAAGGGAATACCATTTTCCACAACGTACCAACGATCGTTGTCAATTGCCTCAAGATGCATGCGCATCTTGTTCTTCTAGTAGGGTTACTCCATCCCATCCAAGCAAGGACATCCTACGGAAACCTTGATCATACCTGCAGTCGAGATAACTCGAAGTAGACGTGGTTAAATCAAAATCACATAGAAAAAGGGAGTACCTTGTTGTGATACCAATTGAAAGTGCGTTATACCGACTAGAGGGGGGTGAATAGGCGATTTTTACAAATTCTTCCCTGAGGAATTATCTAAGTGACGAACTACTTGCAGCGGAATAAGTACTCAAGTGCATGCAAAACAGAGCAATTCCATAGTCATCATTATGAAAAGAAAATGCACATATTACACGTACGTGAAACATGATAATCAGGTGAAGAACATGGTGACTGAAGAATTTGAGATGAGGAAATTGAGAAAGTCTTCAGTCAAAGCCTTCAAACAGTAACGATCATTCTCATCAACAAGTATTCAAGTAAATGAGGGAGTTGAGGAAATGGAACTACGAGCTCAGTGAAGACAATGGTTTGATGACCCAGTTCCAACAGCTGTGATAGTCGTACGTCTCGTTTGGAGCGGCTTGGTATTTAAACCAAAGGACACACTATACTTACCGCATTCTACTTGAGCCAAGGTCACATAGACCTCGCCCAACACTCATGGTAAGTCTTCAGGGTAGACTTCCAAACCCTAACAAACTTGGTCACCCGGCGATCCACAATTTCCTCTCGGATGCTCTAGACCATGACGCCTAACTGTCTGGAAGATACACAGTCTTCAAAGGTAACATGAGCCAGTTCCACACAGGAACAATTTCTTCAGTGATGCTCAATCACTTTAGGTTTGGTTGTTTTGGTTTTGGGTTTTTTCCTCACTGGCGATTTTCTCTCAAAGTCCTCAAGTATGGGTCAGTCTTCAAAGGTAACAAGAGCCAGTTCCACACAGGAACAATCTCTTCAGTGATGCTCAATCACTTTAGGTTTGGTTGGTTTGGTTTTGGGTTTTTTCCTCACTGATGATTTTCTCTCACGGTCCTCAAGTATGGTTTGCTCTCAAATGACACTAGTAAAGTTCTCTCTCAGAGCAGCCAACCAACTAGTGGTTGCGGGGGCAGCTATTTTTAGTCAGGGTGCAACCCGACATGATAAGGCATAAATGCCCCCCAATGATATGACCGTTATGTGGATAAGATATCTGGACAGGTGGTGCAAAGCACAACAACGAACGGAATTTGAACTATCAAATTCCTCAAGGCTTATCATATTCCTCAAGGTAGGCAATTCGCACTGGCGAAATCCTAACTCCTCTGTCAGACCAATTTCCTTAGAGACCAGCCAAAAATTGTCTCTGGCCCTGAAGAACTTAACTGAACTATAAGAGATTTCCAAAGGCTTCACTCGAAGGATTGGGTATGTTGAGGCTTTAGAGTTGAGCATCACATGGAAAAATTTGCTTAGTTTTCCCTCGACCCCTTTAACAGTAGGTGTTTCCTATGACTCGGAGAAAGGAAATGAAACTACGAAAACAAAAGTCTTCACGCTTCATAGTCCTCATATCAATATCTTCAAGGTCATACCGAATTCTTCAACCTCAAACTCTTGAGGGAAATATTATAGTCTTCAACTAGAGACGTTCATTTTTATGGGTTGACTTTCATCGAATATATCAAACTCCCCATCGACTTATATAACCTGTGTACACTCACAAACACATTAGTTCCTTAACATATAAGTCTTCAATACACAAAAGTCACTAAGGGACACTAGATGCACTAACAAAATGTATCTTAATTATGGAGGTGATAAAGAGTTCGTCGTAAAGGGTTACGTCAATGCAAGCTTTGACACCAATCCAAATGATTCTGAGTAGTAAACCGGATACATATAGTGGACCAGACATTTGGAATAGCTCCAACTAGGGCATAGTAGCAGCATCTACAATATGACATAGAGATTTGCAACGTATACACGAATCTGAATGTTGCCGACCTGTTGACTAAAACCTCTCTCACAAGCAAAACATGATCAAACCCCAGAACTCATTGGGTCTTATTCACATGGTGATGTCAACTAGATTATTGACTCTACTGCAAGTGGGAGACTATTGGAAATATGCCCTAGAGGCAATAATAAAATTATTATTATTATATTTCCATGTTCATGATAAACGTCTTGTAAGTGCATCTAGTGCCCCTTAGTGATTTTGGTGTATTGAAGACTTATAGGTTAAGGCACTAATGTGTTTGTGAGTGTACACAAGCTCTATAAGTCGATGAGGAGTTTGATATATTCGAAGATTACTGACCCGTAAAAATGTATGTCTTCAGCTGAAAACTTTGGTGAAGACTTTGATGAAGACTTTGCTGAAGACTTTGGTATTCCCTGAAGACTTTGAAAATGAAGAAGTTGGTGTGACCTTAAAGATATGAATGAGGACTATGAAGCGTGAAGACTTTTTTTTCGTAGTTTTATTTCCTTTCTTTGAGTCATCAGAAACACCGTACTGTTAAAGGGGGCCAACATAATACCAAGGAAAACTTCCAACTAATGCTCAAGTCAAAGGCCTCAACCTATCCAATCCTTCGGGTGAGGCCTTTGGAAATCTCTTACAGTCGAGTCAAGTTCTTTAGTGACAGAGATGATGTTCTTCTGGTCTCTGATGAAATTGATCTGACTGAGGAGTTAGGATTTTGCTAGTGCGAATTGCCTACAAGTGAGGAATATGATAAGCCTAAGGACTTTCATAGTTCAAAATTCTGACCATTGTTGTGCTTAGCGCCAGCTGTCCCCAATCATCCTATCCACATAACGATCATATCAATGGGGTCATTTATGTCTTATCATGTCAGGTTGCATCATGGCTATAAATAGCCACCCCCCACAACCACTAGTTGGTTGGATGCTCCAAGAGAGAACTGACACTTGTCATTTGAGAGCAACCCATCTGCCGAGGACTTTGAGAGAAAATCATCAGTGAGTAAAAACCCAAATCCAAACCACCAAGCCCAAAGTGATTGAGCATCAGTGAAGAGATTGTTCTTGTGTGGAACCGACGCTTGTTACCTTTGAAGAGTGTGTATCTTCCAGACGGTTAGGCATCATGGTCTAGTGCATCCTGCAGTCATTTGGGGATCATGGAGTGACCTTGGTCTAGAGCATCCAGTAGTCAATTGTGGATTGCTGGGTGACCAGTTTGTGAGGGTTTTGGAAGTCTACAATGAGGACTTACCACGAGTGCTGGGCGAGGACTGTGTATCCAGGACTGTGCGTCCTGGGACTGTGTGTCCTCTGGTTTAAATACCAGGCTACTCCAAACCTGACGTATGACTGTCACAAGAGTTGGAAATGGGTCATCAAATCATTGTCTTCATCGAGCTACCTGGTTCTATTTCCTCAACCCGTTCATTTCCTCGTATACCTATTGATGAAATTGAACTTTACTGTTTGAAGAATTTAACTGAAGACTTTCTCAAATTCCTCACCTCAAATTCTTCAAGTTACCTTGTTCCTCACCTATTTATCCTGTATCATGCTACCTGTAATATATGCATGCTTAATTTCGTCATGATAACTATGCTACTGCTATGTTTCTCATGCACTTGAGTACTTATTCCGTTGCTAGTTATTCATCACATTTCAAATTCTTCAAGTTGAAATTCCTCTGTGATGAATTTGTAAAAATCACCTATTCACCCCCCCTCTAGTCGATATAACGCACTTTCACGTCTATTATCCATGCTAGAATTGTATTGATCGGAAACTTAGATACATGTGCGGATACATAGACAACACCGTGTCCCTAGTGAGCGTCTACTAGACTAGCTGGTTGATTAAATATGGTTAAGGCTTCCTCACCATAGACATGAGTTGTCATTTGATAATGGGGTCAGATCATTAGGAGAATGATGCGATGGACAAGACCCAACTGTAAGCATAGCATGTGATCGTATCATTAAGTTTATTGCTATTGCTTTGTACATATTAAGTATGTGTTCCTAAGACCATGAAATCATGCTACTCCCTGACACTGGAGGAATGCCTTGTGTGTATCAAACATCAAAAATTAACTGGGTGATCATAAAGGTTCTCCAAAGGTATCTCCAAGGATGTCTATTAGGTTGGCATGGATCGAGACTGAGATTTGTCACTCCGAATGACGGAGAGGTATCTCTGGGCCCACTCGGTAATACAACATCACAAGAATCTTGTAAGCAATGTGAGTAAGGAGTTAGTCACGGGATCTTGTATTACGAAATGAGTAAAGAGACTTGCCGGTAACGAGATTGAACTAGGTATGGAGATACCAACCATCGAATCTCTGGAAAGTAACATACCACTAGACAAAGGGAACTACATACGGGATTGACTGAATCCTTGACATCGTGGATCGATCAAGAAAGTTCTTCATGGAATATGTAGGAACAAATATGGGCATCCAGGTCCCGCTATTGGTTATTGACCAGAGAGGTGTCTCTGTCAAGTCTACATGATTGTCGAACCCGTAGGGTCTGTACGCTTAATGTTTCGTGATGCTAGAGTAGTATTGAGATATGTACGTTGATAACCGAATGTGGTTGGGAGTTTCGGATGAGATATCGGACGTCACGAGGAGCTCCAGAATGGTCTGGAGGTAAAGATTTATATATGGGAAGTCATATTCAGGGTTCCATAAAATGTTCAGGATTTTTCGGTATTGTACCGGGAAGATTCTAGAAGGTTCCGGAGTAGGGCCCACCTGCATGGGGACCCACATGGACGTGGGTAGTGGGGAAAGTCCCCACACCACTTGTCTAGGTGCAGAAAGATCCCCCCTTATAATCAATAGGATCATATCCCGAAAGGATAAGATCAAGATCCCTAAAAAGGGGGATAGTGATGAGTGGGGAAGGAAATGAGGGATTTCCTTCCTCCCCTCTTGACCAATGACCCTAGGGGCTTCGAGGGAAAGCCACCAGCCCCCGCCACGCCTATATAAAGGTGGGGAGGCACAAGGGGGCTACACACCCTCCCACGGCCGCAGCCTGCCCTCGTCTCTCATGTTTCTTCCTCGTACGTTGTTCCAGTGGCGCTTGGCGAAGCCTTGCCGGCACTGCGACACAACCATCGCCACCATGCCGTCATGTTGGTTGAGATCCCATCTAATTCTCTTCCCTCTCTTGCTATATCTCAATAAGGAGAACACATCATGGAGCCGCACATGTGCTGAACATGGAGGTGTCATCCGTTTGGAGGTAGATCGGATCAGATCGCGATTGGGTCGTGAAGAGTACGACTACATCAACTGCGTTATATATGCTTCCTCTTAGCGATCTACAAGGTTATGTATATACACACCCCCTCTCGTAGTTATGCATCTCCATAGATACATCTTGCGCATGTGTAGGAATTTTTTTGTTTCCCATGCAACGTTCCCCAACACCAAGTTCTTCTTCAACTCATTCGAATAGTGGGCGGCAGAGGCGAGAAGCTCCTTCTCGCCCCAAAGCTCTTCGAGCAGGGCCCATTCCTTGATCCTATCACCCTCAAGCTTCTCTTCCAAGGTTCCCACCTTTAGGTTCATATCAACAATGGAGTCAACAACAACAAAGAGCTCTTGGGTCTTGCAGGAGATTGTCGTCTACAACTCCCCTAGGGTATGAGTTACCTTCCGCCCACTCTCCTTCAAATCCAAGATTCCTTGTCAGAAGCGACAAGGTCCAACTCTAGCTGCAGCACTTTGCTTTCTAGTTCACTCTTGGCGGCGTCAGCAGCTTCAGCAGCCTTGACAACCTCTTGAAGCTTGTTGGTGTGCTCTGTAGCTTGCACCTCGCTGGCCTCCTTATGCTTCTACTCCAGCTCCTGTATCTATTTTGCCAGTTAGGTGTCAAGTTTGGCGGTGATAGCCTCCTCCCAATAAGCAAGGTCCTCTCCATGAGAGTCGAGCTCGGACTTGTGCTTGATGAAGTTTGTGTTGGCAACGACAGTCCTATGGTCAGCGTCCTCCAATGCCATTTTATCTCATCCTTTTCCAAGACAAATTCTTCCATGGATTTCGAAAGCTGGGCTTGGTGGGTGGTAAGATCTTGGCATCAGTCTGTGAACCAGCCCGCATTTCACTAAGGAGACTTTGGAAATCAGCCTATGCCTCGGTAAGGATGGCTTTCCGATGGTACAAGCTCTCCAAGCAGATGCTTTGGTGGGTTTGGAGCTACTGGAATATCTTGCTGATAGATAGAAAGGATGTTCTGCTCCTTGTCCTTGTCACTAGTGCCGATTGGGTCAATAGTAACTGCTCCACCAGCTGTGGTGATGGCACCATCAAGAGTTTCCCGTTTAGTGAAGGCTTCAAGGATCGCCATGCCGGGAGCACTGAAGAACTGCAGGTCGCCAACCTTGAGGTACCTGCTAGGTGGAGACGCCTCGGATGTTGATGGACCGGTGGCAGCCTTGGCGGTTGCCTCCGCCTCAATGAGCATGCCCTTGCTGGGCGCTCCTGAGACACATCTTTCTTTAGTATCCCTAGCCGCCTCCAAAATCAGTTCCTCAGCGGACTTTTCGTCCTCCTCCTCCACAGTCCTCCATGCGACATCCTCTTTGGCCATGGTCTGGCTAGCATTACTATCAGCCTCCTTGGTGATGTCCATGATGTTGACATCCATGTTCATCTCATCATTTGGGGGCAAATCTAGAAGTTTGAGAGGAGTAAGAAGAAAATCAAACTCAAATGATGTTCAAGAAGGGAAAAAAGAGAAACAAGACAGAAGAAAAACTTCAACGGTAAGAGGCTCACCTATGGGAACTTGTTGAGAAGGGCATCCCCTTCTCCGGCAATATCTATTGCCATCTCATCAGTGCAGGCAGCCTTGCTTGCCGGGGGATCCTTGGTGCGAACGAGCTCATCGGCAACAACCTCTGCGGGGGAACTCCTCTCCAATGTAGAGTGCATCTGAGCCGCCTCGAGAAAGTCCGCCCTTGGGAGGTCATCCCCCTGTCGTTTCGATCCCTTCTTCAAGGGAATGGAAGAAGCGGCAACACCTATGCTAGTGCTTGCCAGCGGGTACTGAAAAGTACTTCCTTGCTGGGGGCTTTGCTGCAGGCTGAGCTGGGCATTGGTGACAATAGCGTCCACCTCTAGCATGGAGCTTGTGTCCCCTTCCATGGCAGGGGTAGACTTCGCCTTTTCTGCCACCCGTTGCGCCAGGTTTTCTTCATCCCTGCGAGACGCCAACAACATGATTTAGAAAAATGGAAGCATCAAAGATTCAACATTAATCAAAGACAAGTGCGGACACTTACTCTTCCTCCTTGTCCTGTGAGCTACTCTCGACAGATCCCAGACAGGCTTCTGGCCGGCAGTAGGAGCAGGTGTAGGATCGAAAGTAGGTCTAGACGGGGGTGATTAGACTACTTGACCAAATAAAAACATAACCTTTTCCCAAGTTAATTGGTTGGCAGATTTTAGTAACTGTTCCAAATCAAGTTCATCCTATACATGCATGTCTACGAGTATAACAACGGAAAGTAAAGATAGGCATATGTAAATAGGGTAGGGATAAGAAGATCAAACACAATTGGAGACACGAAGATTTTTTCCGTGGTTCCGATTGGTGGGGCTATCATACATCCACGTCTATGGAGACTTCAACCCACAGAGGGTAACGGTCACGAGAGTCCACGGAGGGCTCCACCCACAAGGTGTCCACGAAGTAGCAACCTTGTCTATTCCATGATGGGCTACGTCCACGGAGGACTAGCCTCACTCGGTGTAGTTCTTAACAAAGTAGGCGATCTCCTTGCCCTTACAAACTTCTTGGTTTAACTCTAGAATCACGAAGAAGGAGGCTCCCAAGCAACACCTAACCAATCTAGGAGGCACCACCCTCCAAAAGGTAATAGATGTTGTAGTATGATGAACTCCTTGATCTTGTGCTTCAAAAGATAGTCTCCTCAACACTCAATCACTCCCACAGAGATTTTGCATGGGTAGAAGAGATTGATTGGATGGAAAGCAACTTGGGGAGGCTAGAAATCAAGACTCATATGGTTGGAGTGAATGATCTTGATCTCAACACATGAGTAGGTGGCCCTCTCTCTCTCTCAGAAAACCGGATATGGAAAGTCTTGGTAGTGAGAGATGGTGGATGAGTATATATAGGTATCTCCAAAAATCCAACCATTACAACATTATTACCCAACTCGGTGAAACCGAAGTGAAAACTCGGTTGCACTGACTAGTGCAAAATGTGGCAACGTTGTCCTTTTCGGTGAGACTGATATATAAATCTTGCTAGTACCAATATGGGTAATCTAGGCAATTACCAAGTTTTGGTGTCACTGATTCCTTAATCTCGGTGGGACCGATTTTAAGAAATTAGTTAATGGAAAGTTGTTCATTTTTTTTGGTTGCACCGAATGGACTGTTGGTAGTACCGAGATGCTAGGGTTTGTCTGGCTTTTGTCTAGGGTTAAACTCAGTGGATCCAAATGGGGAATGTTGGTGTCACCGAATTTTGATTGTTGGCTTTGGACAGAGAATTTTGTGGGAGAATGGATGAGTATTTTTTGTGGCTAATTTTTAGCACTTGAGCAACCACATCATCATAATTCCTCGTCCCCCTTTAATAGTATTGGCTTTGCTATGGACTCAAAAGCAATTTCTCACAAAATGTATATGTAGAGTCCTCAATCTTGAGTCATAGCCAATCCTACTCCGTCCTTTCCTTGGGGAGGTTCTCCACACAATCCTTTATCCAACCCATCATTGAACTTTTTCCTAAGATACACTTGGTGGAAACATTAGTCCAATGAAATATATGTTATTAATTACCAAAAACACCTCGGGAGAAGTCTTGTCATGTGCCGAAGACACGGAAACAGGGGAAGACCTTGCCTCCTTGATGGAGGCCGCTATCAGGTGCTTCAAGAAAGTGTGTCACGTCTGACATGATGGGCGACATCGGCAGTTGGTTCCACCTCCTCCTCCTCATCGGCTGGTGGTACGGGCTCTCCGGTGGTCGCCTTTCAGAGGGTGCGACACAGGTTCCTTAGTGCAGCAGGAGCTGGTGGCTCCTCAACCTCCTGCTCCTAGGTGGATTCACGTTCCTCCTCCCTGACATGACCCTCCAGCACGTTTATTGCCAGCGCCTTGTGCTAGCCTGCCTCCTCTTCCTCATCGTTGGCGCCTCCAGTTTCTTCATCGATCATGATGTGACCAAAGCTCCTACCGCCTATCGGCAAGCCCACCGCCTCGACCCACTAACCCTTCCACTTGACCTCACCATCAGTGGTCTCCCGAGTGAGTTGACCCTCTACCCTGATGGCCTTCTCCTGTTTGGTTCTACCATAGTTGCATCGTATGAAAATCAAAAATTTGCTACGCGCAGAACACCAAGAACATGCTATGAAGATGCATCACAGATCATTACCACTAGACGCGCAGTGCCGTTCAGCGGAAGTAGAGTTGGTGTAGCGCATCCACGTGGTCTGTATCCTCCTCGTCCGATCTCCCTCGAACCAATGGTCACCAAATCGCACGTAAAGGTTCGCCGGAACAGCACAAATGCACTGCCTCTAACGGTATCCGCGTGTGCAAGAGGAACACCGTGCGGCAGACTACTAGTTCCGATCAAACAGTCGACGGCGACGAGTGGAGGTGGCTAGTTGCAACTCATGAAAATACCTAATGATGTTACCAAAGTAATCAACTAGATGGGTGTGGCGCACTTTCACTATATATAGGCATCCGTCGCGAGCTCAACTCTTGGGCCTCGCATGGATCCTAAAGCCCATGTGTCCTTCCCTTAAGCACTTGACCCTTTAGGTTCTCATTCACTTGGTCACGGGTCAGATCATATCTGGCTTGACCAATCGGTAGAGGCCTATAGCAAGGCGTGCCGACTCCAAGTGTCTGATGAAGATGGTTAGGCGAACATGTAGTTCCCACTTCTGTTCCCTTTGCCACATGATATATGTTGTCGTGCACAAGGCGACATGGTCATCCTTGTTGCAGAACAACCTCTTTCTCGATCCGGTGAATCGGACCAACATTTTGGATTATCTCATAATCCTCATTGCATGTCCATGTATCCAGGTTGAATCACCCACGGGGCCCAAAGTATATCTCTCCTGGTAGGCGGGGCAAATCCCATCTTGCTTGATCATGTCTCGCAACATGGGTCTGGACATGCCCAAAACCTACCTTTGTAACTACCCAGTCATAGAGTAGCGTTTGGTCGGCCCAAAGCAAGTCTATCACCATCCAGAGTACATGCGCTAGGTTAGGTCTTAGGACATAGAACGTATGTTGTACTAGAGACTCACAGATGACCTATCGCGACCTCTCATAGGTGGGTATGTCCAACTCAGACCTTTTCTCGACTCGGACCCGACTATGTCATATGATAGTCTAACAGGTTGCGTGTCCACACAACCCTTTCGACTAGGGACCACTTAGGGTAGTCATCATAAAATGCATAGTCTGACAAACAAGTCATGTAATTTTTAATACACATCAATGATAATGTCCAAGGACTATCTTTATTCATAAACACATAGGAAATATCATCATACATGATTGCCTCTAGGGCATATCTCCAATAGTCTCCCACTTGCACTAGAGTCAATCAAATAGACATCGAATGCACATAGCTCTAAGGTGCCCCTCATGCTTGGGTTGTGGAAGCGGCTTAGTCAGCGGTTCTTCAACATTTGCATCTATATGAATCTTGCATAAATTGATATCACCGTTCTCTACGAGCTTTTGTATGAGGTGATATTTTCGGTCTATGTGCCTAGTCTTCTGGTGTTGTGTTACACCCTGTGTTTTGCCTCCTATGTCTAAGTTAACATAGCTCAAAAGTTGAGACCAATTAAAACATGGTGTGTGCTTGTGATGTTCGACTTGATTCCTGATTGTTTGATTGCTTGCTTCCGCTCTATATTCATAAAACTCCCTCCTACTCTCAAAACACCTTTCCTTGATCTAAAATCTTGTCCAATGATCATACCATGTGTATAGGATCTAAAACTATTTTTGTCAAATATTATTTTGGCCAAAGAGCAATTATTCAATTTAGGTTTTCCAAAACCCTTGAATTGAGGTTTGTACTACAAGTCCTCAAATTTGGTGTTGTTTGCCCCAAAGGATTTATTTGGAACCTACCTTATATATGACTTCCCAAAATCACCAAATATTATTTTAACAACTTATTTTGCTATTTTATATATGAAGGTCAGAAATGGTCTTTTATAGGGAAAAATATTTTTATTTTTTCAAATTATTTTAGAAAATTGAGGGAAACTCAGTGGACATATATTGTCCATATATAAGAGTTTCAACACATGGTCATGTTCAAAATATTGGACAAAACCCTCCAAAACTCCTTCTGCTTAAATCAAGCATTTGAAATATTTATATAAGAAATATTCTCAAATAAATCCAGGAAAATTCCAGGAAGTCACACATGCCATATATGATCTTGCAAAGTTTCATTGGCCAAAATATTCCATTGTTTTTATGCACCATATACACATGCCATACACCATTGTTTTTATGCACCAAAATATTCCAAAACCCTCCCTGTCCTGAACCAAATTTGGGAAACTTTGCATTCCAAGTATTTCCAATTGATGTCAAACTTTGCGGGCACTCTCTAATCACCAAATAGTGACACCACACCAAGTGGTGCATTAAGGAGAATAGTTTTGCATGCCTAGATATGCAGAAACCTGATTCAGTTGATTTCTAGGGATTACAAAGTTTACAGTGTCAACTTTCTTCAAATCATCTCAAAAGTTTTGATCAGGAGCAAACGGACTTACCATTTATCCCTAGTAAATATCAGGGCCATTGGATACCCGTAGATGCCCTACGACATCATCAAACACCTTATGCCATAAACTAGTGGACAAGCATATTTGAACCAAAGATATTCTCCTTGTCTCCATGTTTTTACCACAACAAATTCTAACCCCCTTCTACCTCCAGTAACTTTGCCATGACCTCTTCTCAATTATTTGGGTAGTGACTCCCTCATTTCCCCCCTCTTTTCAGCAAGGCATCACCTCTCATTCCTCCCTTCGATTATTCTGTTCATGGAAATGCCCCAAGTTATTCCACAACAACTCTAGTATGTTAATGCATCTTTACACACCCAAAAATGGCAGGCCCATATGGAATATGTGAACAGTTCATCCAAAACTAGAATTTTGAACCAAATATGTCTTTGAACTGCAAGTATCCTCTAGACTCATCTCCATGAGGTGAACTTTGGTGGTCATGTAGTCCTTGTGTACCTAAGCCACCCAGACATATTTTTGACACATATTCCCTGCAGTAAAAACCCTTCGCTTAAGCCCGAAAGTTTGTTGTTGGAAACTTACTCTTTGTTAATACCCCTCTTGCATAGCTCCATATACTTTCAAGCATCTCCAGTGCACTCTAGCATGCATACCTTGCATTCCAGACAGCTTTGGTCGACCAAAAAGGTGCCCTGGACATGCCCTAGCATGGTGACCAAGCAATAGGCATGCACAAATGGTGATGTCCCAACAAGGTTTGTCTTGTAGCTCGTGTCGGGCAACGACAAAGTGCCCCAGTGTGTCAGGCATCTCCCCTTGACCTCGCACGCCCCTCCCCGAAGCTCAGAAACCTCCAAGGCACCTCTGGCGCGCATGCTCACTGTGCCAGAAGCGCATCTGAGGCCACCCAAGCTCCCACATTGTTGTCTCTCTACTTCCATCTCTCCCCAAGCGCCCTGGTGCCCCTAGTCCACCTCTCTGCCCTCTCAGCTACCTCCCATACTCCCCTATTCGACCTCCTATGCCATGCATCAATCCCCATGGCCGAAGACCCTCCGCAATCCTAAACTCTAATTAGAGCCTCTTGGTCACTCCCTTTCCCTATGATCCCCATCGAAGCACCCCTACATCCCTGTGGTCCGCTCCCGCTCTTCATGCCCTCCTCCCCGTGGCCGAGACACCATGTCCATCATCGCCGTCGGCGCACTCCTTCATGGCCAACATTGCGTCTGGCCTCGACCTCTGGGGGGAGGATTTGAGGGCCTCCAAGCGTGTGCGGTAGGCCGCCCCGAGGCCACCGGTTACTGGAGCATCGCCAAGGGTGGCTGGAGCCACCAGGACGAGTGTCGGTTCTGCCCTGTCCAACCTCCTCTGCCTCTCCCAACTCGAGCGAGAGATGGGGGTGGACCCTACAAGCAGGCCCCGCGTGTCAGCGACCGATCGGCCGGGCCACCTTATATGAAGTGGAGGTGCCCCAACGCCTCACGCCTCCCTGCCGTGGAGCCGTACTCGGGGGAGTGCGCCTTCGGTGCTATCAAGGCCTGTGCGCGCGTGAGCAGCAAGGCTGGCCCAATTTCCTCCGCTCGCCCCTCCGGCCCAATAGGTATCAAAACTTTTTTTCTGTTCTTTTTCCAGAGATATTAATAAAATCATAATAAATCTAGTTGAAATCCAAATAGGATAATTCAAATTCCTGGATGTCCCTAAAATCAAGATCTATCCAATGGTGTGTAGTGCACATTTTTCCAAATGACTTTTCTCCTCCATCAAATATGTTGGTCATTACTTTTATTAAAAGAGTCACCTTGTAAACTCCCTAGGACACTCACCTTTTCTCCAAATGGAGTGATTAAAGTTCCTAGGAGCATCTAAAATCTTGTCTTAGGATATGCATATTTTTCCTTACACTTATTCTGCTATGTCAAATATTGGACCATTTCTTCATATATGATCCACTTTGCAAATCCATAGAATATTCATACCAACTCCAAATACAATACAACCAATTCCTAAGACCTTCTAAAACCATGCCCTATTTGCTAGGTTCATCCACTCATTTTTGTTAAAACATTTTCTGTGCACACCTTATAGGACCGTCAATTCCTTCATTTCCACCATTCAAATTTCCCCCTTAACCCACATGCAATAAAACCTCCTTGGTTATTTTTCTCATGAATAGAGGTGTACAAGAAAAGTAAAACTCCTATTTATAAAGCACTTTTATTCCTCTACTTGTTGTGTTGCTTGTTATGGTCGTTTCTAGCGATAGTTGACGAAGTAGATGGAGTGATCGGAGTTGGATGGGAAGTGTGTCAAGACCACGAAGACTTTGCTGAGACAGGCAAGCAGCCCTTTGACCATGTTAAGAAACTTTTCATGCATGTCATATAGCACTTTGTGTTCCAATGAATTGATCATGGTGATGTGGTATCCACTTCGGTGGGTTGCCTCCGATACTTTCTTGTTGATACTTGCATCATGCATGACCCTACCTCCTTATGAGGGTTGTGCGGCTGGGAGTAGATAGGATACTTAGTGGATGCTACACAAAGTGGGACGGGAATATGCATGGTGATGGAAACACAAGTGATTTCAAAGACTTTTTGAAAACCCTGCGGGGTGACACTAATGCCCGAGGGAGAAGATGTTGAGCTAGGTAACTACTTGATAAAGAAGTGGTGTACCGAGGCTAGTTTAGTGTGTGTGTTTTCGAAAATGGATTAGATTTAAGACTTGTCAACCGTCCCAACCTTACACGTATAACCACTCTACCCCTATATGGGAAGGGGCTTTATTGATTACTTTGGTCGGTGCTGACAGAGAGCCCGCATTACTAGTGATGGAGTGACGTGGTCACTCTCGATACAGGGTCATGTCTGGTAGTGTGACCATGCGCTGTCTTGACAGGCACCGGGCACACCATTGGTCCATTCATGGATGGTACAATCTGGAGCGATCGTATTATGTACATCATGAGGGCTGGGTACCAATCAAGTGGACTCTTTGTTTAGTGTCGTCAAGGGAAAGACAATGCTAGGGTACTTACGTCGGGTATGGACAATACCGCGAGACATGGCTTGACACGGAAGTTTCCCGAGTCTTGTGGGTAAAGTGCGCAACCTCTGCACAGTGTAAAACTATTCGAATAGCCGTGTCCACGGCCAAGCATATTTGGGTGGAGATGCTTAAACTATGTCTAGTGTTTTCACAAACTAGTGTGTGTGTTGGTGACAAAGCTGATACTTGAGTTAAGTTAGATGACTTGACATGATGACTGAACATGAGATGTTCAACCCCTTGCTTATGGTGATATCTGTAACTTGTTCATATGGATAACTGCAACCCATTGATGCATGCTTTTACAAGTTAATAAATCATGTCATTGCATTGAAAATTAGCTTTCATCAAAATTACCTACTTAGTGCTATATCATGCTCTGTTCTACCTTGTTCCAAACATGGGTTGCTTGCGAGTACATTCAAAGTACTCATTGGCTTGCCACTGGTTAGTTTATTGGCCAGACATGAAACACCAGCTTGTGATGAAGATTACCATGGTGACGTACGTGCGAGCAATGACGCTTCCCAATCAGAATGTCTGTAGGGTTAAGGCAGATGGCAAGGGTTCACACTATCGTTGAAGATTTCCACTGCAATTATATGAAGACTTGGCCATAAGGGCCATATTTGAGTAAAACGGTACGTAACGAATGTAAGACTCTTGTTATTCAGTTTCTGTGTGTTCAGTGAGCATTGATATCTGGGATCATTGTGCACGCACATTCGGTGATCACGACTTATGAGTCGGGGTCCCCACATGTTGTCTCGACTCCTTGGTGTCGTGGGGAACGAGCACCTATGGGATCGAGGGGATCCCTTTCGGTTCGGCAGGGGGCGGACGCGGGCAAAGAGCCGGTCTGATGAACAACATGTGAGGAGCTTTTACCCAGGTTCGGGCCGCACAGATGCATAATACCCTACTCCTGCTTGGATGTATTGATCGTGTTCTAGAGTTATTGCTACATGAGCACCATGGCCGGCTGCTACAGGAGCTCGGTGACCTCTAGTTGTCTACTTGACTAAAACTGGGGGTATCCAAAGGTTGAAAAGCCTTTTTCTATAACGCCCTGGGCCTCCTTTTATACTCAAGGGGATCCCAACACTGGCGTACAGTGTGCAGACGAGATGCATAGTGCAACAGTGTTATCGCACCTAACTCTGGCGGAGTAAGACAAGATAATTTAATGCTCCGTCAAGCACCTCAGTCCATCAGTGGGACGGGACGGAGGCCCGTCCCATCGGCGTCGCTCAACCCCCCTCAAGTATCGACGCTGCGACACGCGTCCAGGCGAATCGACACCTGGCTTGTGCGCTGGCGGTGCTTTCTGGGGGCTCGCATTGCTGGGGCTTTGCCTCGCCTAGAGGCTCTACACCACTCCTAGCAAGGGCTTGCCGGCAGCCTTGAATCTTCTGTTTTGGTGCTTGATAATCTTCCTTTGGGTCGTGTCGTCGAGGTAGCTGCTACGGCCCGTGCACGAGTAAGGGGCACTAGGTAGCCCAAAAACTCTAATGCACCAGCAGTAGCCACCAGGCCTCGGCTATACACGTCGCAAGGCGTTGTTGGGCTAGGCCCAACCGGTGCACGAGCATGCGTGGTAGGACCTTCCAGTCGCAGCCATTGCACCCATCGCAGTTCCCCACGACGCCCATCGAATGTAGGTGGTGGGATACGTGCGCGGCGCGGTCGCAGCGGTGGCGCGCCCGCGGGACGTTTTCGTATCGTCTCGTATGTGGTAAAGAGGGGTCGCCCCGCGCCTTCCCCATAACAGCGGAGCCGATGCCCATTTCCCTCTTCCCAATCTGAGAAGCGCGGTTTCATTCTTCCTCGAGCCCAAAGCGAAACCGCTTGCACTTGCTAGCGCCTCCATGCCCCTCCCTCTTCCGTCTTTGCCCCCGCCGCCATGCCGCCCAAAGCCAACGAGGGCAAAGAGACGGGGGCTACCTCGGAGTGCAAGGCGGTGAAGCTGCGGAAGAAGAACCTCATCTTCCCGCCGGGGCTCGGCATGGTCGACTTGAAGGAGCGGTACCGGTGGATGTGGGCGACGGCGACGACGGGGGATCCTGCCACTTGCGTAAGCCCCGGTCCTTCCGGGGGAGGTCCAGGCAAATATCCCTTCTTCGCTGATTATTTTTACCGCGGACTCAGCCCCCCTACTCAGACTTCTTCACCGATCTCATGCTGACCTATGGACTTCACCTCCTGGACTTCGCGCCAAACGTCGTGACCTGCATGGTGATTTTTATGCATCTCTGTGAGAACTCAACTGGCATAGTCCCTAGTACCGCCCTCTTCCGCCACTACTTTACCCCTCGCATCCAACCTGGCGGAGCCCTCTCCGGCGCCGTCACTTGGATTCCCCGACAAGGAACCAAGGAGGTCTACCCTGAAGGGGCCTACACCTAGAGGTGGGACGAGTGGCGGGGCAAGTGGTCTTGGCTCCGAGAGGAGGAGCCCTAGCCTTTCTGTATGCCGTGACACACCAAGCTGGACGTAATCCCCTTGTGAAATAACTTGGCCTTAGGGAGAATTATCGCCATGATGCCGGTTCTTGACGCTCATAGCCTCGACGACACCTGGGCGGAGCCGCCCGCAGAGGTGGTGCAGGAGTTCTTCGACAGTCTATCGGTGACGGCCGTCCGCAGGGAGGAGAACCTCACCTGCGACACCACCGAGTAGGAGCTGGCATACATTGCCAGCAGGGTGGAAGAAGCGGCGCTCGCCGATGAGGCTGGCAGCGCTGGTTTCTTGGAGGACGAGGCTAGGGAAAAGGAGGCACCACCGGGCAAGGATCTCACCGGGTAACGCGGGGTTGCCGAGGATCGAGGCGACACGCCTGCCCCCGGCCACCTTGCCGAAGACACGTCCGAAGAGGAGCCCTCCGAGGAGGTCCCGCCTCTTGTATAATCGAAGAGGCGCGTCCTTAGGAGCACAGCCTCCGGGTCCCAGTTCGGCAAGCTCCCTCAAGCAGCACAGCCCTCGGCAAGGGGACCGTCGGCAAGGCTACGCGACGACCAGAATCCCATCGGCAGCCCGCACCTGCCACGACCAAACGATTTAGGAGCACTCCTCCACCTCCTCCCAGAGGCTCCATGGCACAGGTGGCTCCACGGCACAGGTCGCCTTTGACCTTTCTGCCCTTAGCTCGGGAGAGGACGAAGAGTAAGGATCCTAGCTCGTGTTTCCACCTTGCGGTTTTCCCTTCCCTGTATGTCTAATCCATCTTAATTTTCTTCCACAGGGACATGGAGACATTGGTGCGGCGGGCCGCAAAGAGGGCGAGGACCTCGATGGTTGGGGGGTCATCAACAAGCGCCTCAGGCACGCCGAGGGCGACCATCGCCAATCCAGAGGCTAGCCCGCGCCGTAGCCCCTGATTCAGTCCCCGGCGGAGCCCCTAGCGTGAGTCTGTCATTCATTTCCCGCTGGCAAGCTCCTGCGAGTGCATATTTACTACTGACATCACCAGGCATGCAGGGGAAGAGCGGTAACAAGGAGAATCGTCGGCGGTCGCTCTGAATTCCCCGCCCAAGGATTTTTTTTCCCGGTCAAAACGTCCTCGAGTGCACTCTATCGTGATGAGGAAGGGCCGGCAAACTCTGGCACCGGCGAGTCTCCACCGGTAATCTCCATGGGCGAAGGTACTTCCCCTTTTTCTCTATTCTTTTCTTTTTGTCTTCTTGAACTTCCCTCTCAGCTTTGTTTAGTCCCCCCTATCTTCATATGCACCCATGGCGGAGGAAATAGATGTCGACTCCGTCATCGTAGAGACATCGAGGGATGTCGCCGTCCTGGCCGACAAGGTCACTACCAAAGAAGCCACCGAGAGCGTCGAAGCCTGGGCTGCCAAGAATGTCGCCGCCGAGGCCTCCGATAGGGCTGCCGCCAAGGCCGCTAGTGGCGAGCCAGCTTCCCAAGAGGAGGAAACCGACAAGAAGTCTCCTGCTCGGGCCGGCGTGGAGGCCGGCGAGGAGGCAGCCACCAAGTGTCAGTCGTCCGTGCCGGAGGCCCATTCATCGAGTAGGTACTTCAAGGTTGGCGACAATCAGTTCATCAGGATCCCCGGCATGGTAGGTGCCGGGACGCCACCTGGGGAAGGCGCCCTTTTAGAGGAGGTCGTCGTTGCTGCCGGGCTCGACGTTGTCGAAGAGCCAAGCACCGGCAGCAAATCCTAGGAGGGGCTGCTCCTCCAGTCCATGGGTGACAACTTTCGGAAGCTCTAGGGGCTTCATCTTGCCCGGAAGGAGAAACTCGACTCCAGGGCCATGGTTATCGAAGCTGCTGAGTCCAGCTTCCAGGATCGCATAGAGGAGACACAGGTTTGGTATGCCCAGGCCCTCAAGGACCTGCAAACTGGCCAATCGCAACTAAGCGAAGGCTAGAGCCAACTCCACCTATAGCAGTCAGACGCCGAACAGGTGCAGGAGGAGGCCAGACAGCGGGCCACCGCCAATGACGCTTGTGTGACGGCGCGGCGCATCTTGCTGGACGCCCAAGAGGAAGACCTCGTCGCACGCGAGAGGGCACTCGCGGACAAACTCTGCGGCAAGGACGTGGCGCTCGAGGATCTTGTCGCGCGATGGGTCCAGTCGTTGGAACTGGCGCACAAGGAAGCGCTCGAGGCCCTGGCGGCGGACCACACCGGTAAGCTGAAGGAGGCTGTCGATGCAGCCGAGGCTGCAGAGGCCACCAAAAGCTTGCTGGAGGAGAGGATGAAGGGGTTGAAGTCGGCCCTCGAAGACCAAGGCACGAAGGTCTCGTTGCTCGAGGCCGAGCGTGACAAGGCCGCTGCCATCCTTATGGAGGCGCAAGTCGCTGCTTCCGACCAGGCCAAGCAGCTCTCTGCGGCCAATGAGTCCATCGCCGACGTGGCCTTGAAGTTGGCCATGCTGACAAAGGCTCTCGAGGCTACCTAGACCAGGGATAGAGCTCTGGTCAAGGAGCTCCATGACGAGAAGCAGCTTGTCCAAAGTGCCGTCGTCTCCCATAATGATTTCGTGCACGGAGTGGAGATCTAGACCGAGAAGCTTGTTGACATCGCGGAGAAGCTTGCCGGGAAGCTATCCGTCATGGGTCTGAGGGCCCCCTCATACTCTCCTGATCACAGGATCTCTACGAGCGCCAAGGTGACCATGTTTTTCAACGGCTTACTCGGGGCCCTCGAGCAACTCCACTCTGACCGGGCGGCTCACCTGGCCGATGAGTCACGTAAACTCTGCCAAGCCGTACTTCACAAGGTGCGTGTCAAGGTGGCGCACAAGAATCTCGGCCTCAGCCTCGATAACGTCCTTGACCGGCACCCGAAGGATACGGACGTCCGGGTGCTCGAGGAACTCGTTGCACCCATCGTCGAATGGGTGAGACAGGTCAAGCGGGTCGAGGGACCATTAGGATTAGTCGTCCCACTCCTTTTTAATGCACATACCAAGAACAATTTACTTTGTGTAAGAGTCTCGGCGGGGCCGATGTAATACTTATATGCTTATCTCCTTCGTTAAATCGCTTCTGTGTTATCGAATTTTTCCCTACACCATTTGTGGACGAATCTTGTCAGCGTAAGTAGCTGTACTGTGAGCGCTTTTAGGAACGTGTTGGAGAACATTGCATGGGAAACAAAAAATTTCCTACGCACACACATATCTATCCATGGTGATGAGCATCGACGAGAGGGAGAGTGGATCTACATACCCTTGTAGATCGCTAAGCGGGAAGCGTTAAGAAACGCGGTTGGTGTAGTCGAACGTCTTCGTGATCCAAATCGCCGTGCGTCCCACAATCCAATCACGATCCATCCCGCAATCCAATCACAATCTGTCCCGAGATCCGATCACGATCCGTCCCACGAACTTGATCACGATCCATCCCACGAACTTGATCACAATCCTTCCGATCTAGCACCGAACGGACGACACCTCCGCGTTCAGCACACGAACAGCTTGATGACGATCTCCACCGTCTTGATCCAGCAAGAAGGACTAGACAGGAAGAAGAGTTCTCCGGCAGCCTGACAGCATTCCGGCGATGGTGGTGGAGCAATTCCGGTAGGGCTTCACCTAAGCACTACAGAAATCCGGTCTAGAGGAGAAACTATGCACTGGAGGAACGAGTAGCACGTGGCTGAAATTCTAGTGCAAAACCCCTGAAACCTCCAGTATATATAAGAGGAGAGAAGGAGAGGAGGCAGCCTTGGCTTCCCATGCCAAGGGCTTTGGCCGAACCAACTAGGATTGGAGGACTCTCCTCCAATCCTAGTAGGACTAGGATTCGTTCCTTTTTTTTCCTTCTTCCACCTTTTCCTATTGGTTTTTTTCCTCCAGCCACATGGGCCTTGTGTGGGAGTTTCCACCAGCCCACTAAGGGCTGATATTCACTCTCCCACAGCCCATGAAGCCTCTTGGGTCGAAATACCCCTCCCGGAGGTCTCCCTGTACAATACCGGCACTCCCGGTACACTACCGATGAGCCCGAAACTTTTTCGGTGACCAAAACAGGACTTCCTATATATGAATCTTTACCTCCGGACCATTCCGGAGCTCCTCGTGACGTCCGGGATCTCATCCGGGACTCCGAACAACCTTCGGTCACCACCATACATAACTCTATACTACTGAAATGTCACCAAACCGTAAGTGTGCAGACCCTGCGGGTTCGAGAACTATGTAGACATGACTGAGACACTTCTACGGTCAATAACCAATGGCGGGACCTGGATGTCCAGATTGGTTCCTACATATTCTACGAAGATCTTTATCGGTCGAACCTCTATGTCAAGGATTCAGTTAATCCCGTATGATGTTCCCATTGTTCTTCGGTATGTTACTTGCCCGAGATTCGATCGTCGGTATCTCCATACCTAGTTCAACCTCGTTACTGGCAAGTCTCTTTACTCGTTGCGTAATACAAGACCCCATAACTAACACTTAGTCACATTGCTTGCAAGGCTTATTGTGATGTTGTATTACCGAGTGGGCCCTGAGATACCTCTCCGTCACACGGTGTAACAAATCCCTGTCTTGATCCATGCCAACTTAACAGACACCCTCAGAAACACCTGTAGAGCACCTTTATAGTCACCCATCTACATTGCGATGTTTGATACACACAAGGCACTCCTCCGATATCTGTGAGTTGCATGATCTTATGGTCATAGGAACATATACTTGACATGGAGAAAACAGTAGCAATAAACTGACACGATCATAAGCTACGTTTGTAGTTTGGGTCTTGTCCATCACATCATTCTCCTAATGATGTGATCCCGTTATCAAATGACATCTCATGTCCATGGCTAGGAAACCTTAACCATCTTTCGATCAACGAGCTAGTTCACAAGAGGCATACTAGGGACATTGTGTTTGTCTATGTATCCACACATGTATCCATGTTTCCAATTAATACAATTATAAAATGGATAATAAACGATTATCATGAACAAGGAAATACAATAATAAACACTTTATTTATTGCCTCTAGGGCATATTTCCAATAGTCTCCCACTTGCACTAGAGTCAATAATCTAGTTCACATCACTATGCAATTTACATTGTAATGAATCGAACACCCATGTTGTTGTGGTGTTGATCATGTTTAGCCCTTTGAAGAGGTTTAGTCAATGGGTCTGCAACATTCAGATCCGTGTGCACTTTGCAAATATTTATGTCTTTCTCCATGATGTAATCGCGGATGGAGTTGAAGCGTCGCTTTATGTGTCTGGTCCTCTTGTGAAACCTTGGTTCCTTGGCCACAGCAATGGCACCAGTGTTGTCACAGAACAGGTTTATTGGCAGTGTACTGGGCACTACTCCAAGATCTGTCATGAACTGCTTCATCCAGACACCTTCCTTCGCTGCCTCCAAGGCTGCGATGTCTTCCGCTTCGCACGTAGAATCAGCTACCACGCTTTGCTTGGAAGTACACCAGCTTACCGCTCCCCCGTCAAGAATAAATACGTATCCGGTTTGCAATTTAGAGTCGTCCGGATCAGTGTCAAAGCTTGCATCGATGTAACCCTTTACGACGAGCTATTCATCACCTCCATAACGAGAAACATTTCCTTAGTCCTTTTCAGGTAGTTAAGGATATTCTTGACCGCTTGCGAGTGCTCCATTCCAGGATCACTTTGAAACCTTCCGGCCATACTTATGGCAAGGCTGACATCGGGTCTTGTGCACAACATTGCATACATGATAGAGCCTATGGCTGAAGCATAGGGGATGACACTCATCTTTTCTCTATCTTCTACAGTTACTGGGCATTGAGTCTTACTCAACTTCACACCTTGTAACACAGGCAAGAACCCCTTCTTGGACTCTTCCATTTTGAACTTCTTCAAAACTTTATCAAGGTATGTGCTCTATGAAAGTGGTATTAAGCGTCTGGATCTTTCTCGATAGATCTTAATGCCTAATATGAAAGCAGATTCTCCTAGGTCCTTCATTGAAAAACTCTTGTTCAAATATTCCTTCACGCTTTCCAGCATTTCTATATTGTTTCCAATCAGCAATATGTCATCCACATATAATACTAGAAATGCTATAGATCTCCCACTCACTTTCTTGTAAATACAAGCTTCTTCGTAAACTTGTATAAAATCAAACGCTTTGATCACCTCATCAAAGCGCTTATTCCAACTCCAAGATGCTTGCACCAGTCCATAAATGGATCGCTAGAGTTTGCTAACTTTGTCAGCATTCTATGGATTGACAAAACCTTCGGGTTGCATCATATACAACTCTTCCTCAAGGAAACCGTTGAGGAACACTCCTTTGACATCCATCTGCCAAATTTCATAGTCAAAATAAGAAACTATTGCTAACATGATTCTGACAGACTTAAGCATCACTACGGGTGAGAAAGTCTCATCGTAGTCAACTCCTTGAACTTGTGAAAAATCCTTTGCCACAAGTCGAGCTTTATAGACGGTGACATTACCGTCCGCGTCTGTCTTCTTCTTAAAGATCCATTTGTTCTGAATAGCCTTTCGCCCTGCAAGTAATACTTCCAAAGTCCATACTTTTTTTTCATACATGGATCCCATCTTGGATTTCATGGCCTCTAACCATTTCTCGGAATCCGGGCCCATCACTGCTCCTCTATAGCTCGTAGGTTCAATTTTGTCCAACAACATAACCTCCAAGACAGGGTTGCCGTACCACTCAGGGGTAGTACGCGGCCTTGTCGACCTACGAGGTTCAATAGTAGTTTGATCCGAAGCTTCATGATCATCATAAAACTTCCTCTTCTACCGTCGTAGGTTCCACAGAAACATCTATCTGTGCTGCGCTACTTTCTGGTTGAAGTAAAGGTTCAATAACCTCATCAAGCTCTATTTTCCTCCCACTCAATTATTTCGAGAGAAACTCTTTCTAAAGAAATGTTCCGTTCTTAGCGACAAACACTTTGCCGTCGGATCTGAGATAGAAGGTATACCCGACTGTCTCTTTTGGGTATCCTATGAAGACGCATTTCTCCGCTTTGGGTTCCAGCTTTTCAGGCTGAAGCTTTTTGACATAAGCATCACATCCCCAAACTTTAAGAAACGACAACTTTGGCTTCTTGCCAAACCACAGTTCATATGGCGGCGTCTCAACGGATTTTGATGGTGCCCTATTTAAAGTGAATGCAGCTGTCTCTAACGCATAACCCCAAAATGATAGTGGCAAATTAGCAAGAGACATGATAGAACGCACCATATCTAATAAGGTTCGATTACGACGTTCGGAGACACCATTACACTGTGGTGTTCCGGGTGGTGTCAAATTGAAACAATTCCACACTGTCTTAAGTGACTGCCAAACTCATAACTCAGATATTCACCTGCTTGATCAGATCGCAGGAACTTAATCTTCTTGTTACGATGATTCTCAACTTCACTCTGAAATTCCTTGAACTTTTCAAACGTTTCAGACTTGTGTTTCATTAAGTAAATATACCCATATCTACTTAAGTCATCAGTGAAGGTGAGAAAATAACGATATCCACCACGTGCTGTAACATTCATTGGACCGCACACATCAGTATGTATGATTTCCAATAAGTCACTTGCCCGTTCCATTTTTCCAGAGAACGGCGTTTTAGTCATCTTGCCCATGAGGCATGGTTCACATGTACCAAGTGATTCAAAATCAAGTGACTCCAAAAGTCCATCAGCATGGAGCTTCCTCATGCGTTTTACACCAATATGACCTAAACGGCAGTGCCACAAGAAAGTGGGACTATCATTATCAACTCTACATCTTTTGGCATCAATGTTATGAACATGTGTTTCATCACTATCAAGATTCAATATGAATAAACTCCTAACATTGGGTGCATGACCATAAAAGATATTACTCATATTAATAGAACAACCTTTATTCTCTGATTTAAATGAGTAACCGTCTCGCAATAAACAAGATCCAGATATAATGTTCATGCTTAACGTAGGCACTAAATAACAATTATTCAGGTTCATCACTAATCCCGATGGTAATCGAAGAGAGAGCGTGCAGACGGCAATCACATCAACCTTGGAACCATTTCCCACGCGCATCGTCACTTCGTCCTTTGCCAGCCTTCGTTTATTCTGTAGTTCCTGCTTTGAGTTGCAAATGTGAGCAACCGAACCGGTATCAAATACCCAGGCAGTACTACAAGAGCTAGTAACGTACACATCAATAACATGTATATCATATATACCTTGTTTGTCGTTGGCCGCCTTCTTGTCAGCCAGGTACTTGGGGCAGTTCCGCTTCCAGTGACCAGTTCCCTTGCAATGAAAGCACTCAGTTTCTAGCTTGGGTCCATGCTTGGGCTTCTTTATAGGAGTAGCTACTGCTTTGCCGTCCTTCTTCGTTTTACCCTTCTTGCCCTTGCCCTTGACTTTGCCATTTTTCTTGAAACTAGGGGTTTTATTGACCATCAACACTTGAGTTCTTTCTGGATTTCAGACTCAATGACTTTTAGCATCGCAAACAGCTCGGCGACTGACTTGTTCATCCTGTGCATGTTATAGTTCATCACAAACCTCTTGTAACTAGGTGGCATTGATTGAAGAACTCTGTCAGTGATCGCCTCTGGCAGAAGGGCAATTCCCAACTCCGCTAGACGATCTGAATACCCAGACATTCTGAGTATATGTTCATTGATAGACCCGTTCTCCTCCATCTTGCAAGCATAGAACTTATCGGAGGTTTCATACCTCTCGATCCTGGTGTTCTTCTGAAAGATAAACTTCAACTCCTGGAACATCTCATATGCTCCATGAAGTTCAAAACGTCTTTGAAGTCCCGGTTCTAAGCCATACAATATTGCACACTGAACTATTGAGTAATCTCCAGTACGTGCCTCCTAAGCGTTCTTAACGTCTTCGGAGGTCATGTCTTCTGGTTGGTCACCAAGAGGTGCATCAAGGACATATGATTTCTGGGAAGCCATGAGGATAATCCTCAGATTATGGTCCCAGTCAACAAAGTTACTTCCATCATCTTTCAGTTTAGCTTTCTCTAGGAACGCATTAAAATCCAGGGGTGCTACTGCGCGAGCCATTGATCTACAACATAAATATGCAAAGTTTACTTAGACTATTATTCAAGATAATGAGTTTAGTTAATCAAATTACTAAAGCTCCCACTCAAATTGACATCCCTCGGGTCATCTGAGTGTCACATGATCCAAATCCACCAACTCAAGTCCGATCATCACGTTAGTTGAGGTGGCTTCAATGGTGAACATCATTATGTTGATCATATCTACTATATGACTCATGTTCGACCTGTCGGTTTCTTGTGTTCCGAGGCCATGTCTGTACATGCTAGGCTCGTCAAGTTTAACCCGAGTGTTCTGCGCGTGCAACACTGGCTTGCACCCGTTGTATGTGAACGTAGAGTCTATCGCACCCGATCATCACATGGTGTCTCAACACGACGAACTTTCACAACGGTGCACATGCGGGGAGAATACAATTTTATCTTGAAATTTGAGTAAGGGATCACCTTATAATGCTACCATCGTACCAAGCAAAACAAGGTGCATAAAAGGATTAACATCACATGCAATTCATAAGTGACATGATATGGCCATGAACTTGTGCTTTATATCGCCATCTTGAAAGCACCGGCATGATCTCCATCGTCATCGGCACGACACCATGATCTCCATCATCCTGATCTCCATCAACGTGTCGCCATCGGGGTTGTCACGCCCTGCATGCTTCTACTACTATTGCTACCGTTTAGCGATAAAGTAAAGCTTTACATAGCGCTTAATGATTGACACGCTGGTCATACAATAATTAAAGACAACCCTATGGCTCCTGCCTGTTGCCGTACTCATCGACATGCAAATCGTGAAATTCTATACATCACATGATCATCTCATACATCACATATATCACATCATGTAATTGGCCATATCACATCACAACATACCCTCCAAAAACAAGTTAGACGTCCTCTAGTTGTTGTTGCATGTTTTACGTGGTTGCTACGGGTTTCTAGCAACAACGATGCTCACCTACGCATAAACCACAACGGTGATACATAATTTTCTTTTCAACCTTCTCAAGGACCGCCTTTGTCAAATCCGATCCAACTAAAGTGAGAGAAACTGCCACCCGCAAGCCATCTAGGTAACAAGTTGCATCGAGGGAACCGGTCTCTCGTAAGCGTATGAGTAATGTTGGTCTGGGCCGCTTCATCTCACAATACCTCTGAACCAAAATACGACCAAGGGAGGAAGCAATCTAAGCATCAACGCCCACAAACCTTTTGTGTTCTACTCGAGATCTCATCAACACATAGACCTAGCTCATGATGCCACTATTGGAGAACGTTGCATGGGAAACAAAAAATTTCCTACGCACACGCACATCTATCCATGGTGATGAGCATCAACGAGAGGGAGAGTGGATCTACATACCCTTGTAGATCGCTAAGCGGGAAGCGTTAAGAAACGCGGTTGGTGTAGTCGAACGTCTTCGCGATCCAAATCGTCGTGCGTCCCATGATCAAATCATGACCCATCCCACGATCCAATCATGATCCGTCCCGTGATCTGGTCACGATCCGTCCCACGAACTAGATCACGATCCGTCCCACGAACTTGATCACGATCCTTACGATCTAGCACCGAACGGACGACACCTCCGCGTTCAGCACACGTACAGCTTGATGACGATCTTCACCGTCTTGATCTAGCAAGAAGGAGCGGAGAGGAAGAAGAATTCTCCAGTAGCCTGACGGCGCTCCGGCGATGGTGGTGGACCAATTCCGGCAGGGCTTCGCCTAAGCACTGTAGAAATCCGATCTAGAGGAGAAACTATGCACTGGAGGAACGGGTAGCACGTGGCTGAAATTCTAGTGCAAAAACCCTAAAACCTCCAGTATATATAATATGAGAGGAGCAGAGGAGGCAGCCTTGGCTTCCCAAGCCAAGGGTTTCGGCCGAACCAACTAGGACTGGAGGACTCTCCTCCAATCCTAATAGGACTAGGATTCGTTCCTTTTTTTTCCTTTTTCCACCTTTTCCTATTGGGTTTTTCTCCTCCAGCCACATGTGCCTTGCCTGGGAGTTTCCACAAGCCCACTAAGGGCTGATATTCACTCTCCCACAGCCCGTGAAGCCTCTTGGGTCGAAATACCCCTCCTGGAGGTCTCCCGATACACTATCGGCACTCCCGGTACACTACCGATGAGCCCGAAACTTTTCCGGTGACCAAAACAGGACTTCCTATATATGAATCTTTACCTCTGGACCATTCCGGAGCTCCTCGTGATGTCCGGGATCTCATCCGGGACTCCTAACAACCTTCGGTCACCACCATACATAACTCTATACTACCGAAACGTCACCAAACCTTAAGTGTGCAGACCATGCAGGTTCGAGAACTATGCAGACATGACCGAGACACTTCTATGGTCAATAACCAATGACAGGACCTGGATGTCCACATTGGTTTCTACATATTCTATGAAGATCTTTATCGGTCGAACCTCTATGTCAAGGATTCAGTTAATCCCGTATGATGTTCCCTTTGTTCTTCGGTATGTTACTTGCCCGAGATTCGATCCTCGGTATCTCCATACCTAGTTCAACCTCGTTACTGGCAAGTCTCTTTACTCGTTCAATAATACAAGACCCCGTAACTAACACTTAGTCACATTGCTTGCAAGGCTTATTGTGATGTTGTATTACCGAGTGGGCCCTGAGATACCTCTCCGTCACACGGAGTAACAAATCCCAGTCTTGATCCATGCCAACTCAACAGACACCCTCAGAAACACCCGTAGAGCACCTTTATAGTCACCCAGTTACGTTGCGACGTTTGATACACACAAGGCACTCCTCCGATATCTGTGAGTTGCATGATCTCATGGTCATAGGAACATATACTTGACATGCAGAAAACAGTAGCAATAAACTGACACAATCATAAGCTATGTTTGTAGTTTGGGTCTTGTCCATCACATCATTCTCCTAATGATGCGATCCTATTATCAAATGACATCTCATGTCCATGGCTAGGAAACTTTAACCATCTTTCGACCAACGAGCTAGTTCACTAGAGGCATACTAGGGACATTGTGTTTGTCTATGTATCCACACATGTATCCATGTTTCCAATTAATACAATTATAGCATGGATAATAAACGATTATCATAAACAAGGAAATACAATAATAAACACTTTATTTATTGCCACTAGGGCATATTTCCAATAGAACGAATCCTTAGCGGCCTACTGGCGGTGCCACTACTGGCAAGAAACCTTGGCGTCCCTGGTGCGGCCGTTCAAAGCGTTGGGCTTTCTTAGAAAATGGGGTAAGGGTGCTAGCACTTCGCACTTGGATCGTTTAGTGGACTCGAAACAAAACAAGGAGTGTGGGCGAAGCCACTTAAGCCATTGAGCTATGCCGAGCGTAGTGAGGGCGCATCCAATCGCGGCAAGGTTCCCTCGCGTGTAGGTTTCCCACACAGAAGTAAAAAATGCTCAAGGAAAATAACTTTGCAGCATAAATTCATATGGGGTTTTCACAACTTATGTTTTTGTTGCGTTTCTCCTTCCGGCAAGCTTTCTTTGGGACGTCGTCCATAGGTACCCGTACCATCATTCCCCCTGGCAAAACTGCACACGAGGGGTTCTTCAATCCTTCGAGAAAAAGAAAGAAGGGAAAATATGGACACGGAACCTTGGCGGTCAGTTATCTCTTGCCGGGCTTAGGTGTAATGTAACATTCTGGCTAACCATGCACGTGAGCAAACATGGAAATTGAACATAATGTCAGAACACTTATCTCTATTTAGTTGCGCATAGGGTCTGAGCCTGGCTTTGTACCAAGGATTACATGCTTCTACGACAAGACTTGGACAAAACGTGTTTGCGGAGTCTGGCTCGGCAACCACGCCTCACGGGTAGAACTTTCGAAGATGTTCGATATTCTAGGAGTTGCTCACCGAAACGCCATCTTCGGTCTCCAAGCGGAGTGCGCCAGGCCTCGTGACTCGTACTACCCGATAAGGGCCCTCCCTCTTTGGCGTCAACTTGTTTCGATTCTTGGGGGACTAAACTCGCCGAAGAACAAGGTCGCCTTCCTCAAGACTTCTGGCATTGACCTCGCGGCTATGGTAGTGGCGCAAGGCTTGCTGTTAGCGCGCGGCTCTCACAGCAGCCTGAAGATGGTCTTCCTCAAGGAGCGTCGTGTCGTCTTGCCGCAACTGCTCTTGCTCGAGCTCCTCTTAAACAAGCACTGGAGGAGACCCATATATCATTCCCGTGGGGATAACTGCCTCAACCCCATAGACTAGGGAGAAGGGTGTCTGGCCGGTAGCTCGATTTGGTGTCGTCCTAATTGACCAAAGGACCATCGACAACTCATCAATCCAATGCCTTCCGCACTTGTGCAGCTTGTCGAGGGTTCTTATCTTGAGACCACGCAACACTTCTACATTAGCCCTTTCTGCTTGGTCGTTGCTCCTCTGGTGGGCGACGGAAGCAAAACAGATTTTGCTGCCAAGGTCTTGGGCATTTTGCCTGAAGGCGCGGCTCGTGAACTATGTGTCATTTTTAGCTATGACCCAGTTGGGGACACCGAAGCGGTAGACTAGTCCTTTGAAGAACTTGAGGACTGATTGTGATGTCACCTTTCTCACTGCTTCCACCTCTGGCCACATTGTGAACATGTCAATTGCGACGTACAAGTACTCAAAGCCCCCGGCAGTGGGAGGGGAGGGGCCCAAGATGTCGAGCCCCCAGACCGAAAATGGCCAGGAGAGAGGGATTGTTTGAACGGCTTGAGCTGGTTGATGTAGCTTCTTGGAATGGAACATGCATGCTTCACACTTGGTTACTAATGCCGTTACATCCTGGAGGGTGGTGGGCCAAAAGAAACCTTGCCAGAATGCCTTTCCGGCAAGTGCTCTTGACCCTATGTGGGAGCCACATATGCCTCCGTGTATCTCTGCCAACAGCTCTAGTCCATCCTCCCAAGGAATGCACTTGAGTTTCATGTTGTTCGGTCTCTTTCTATATAGGACGCTATCCACAAACTGATACATACGAGATTGGTGGGCTACCTTTTCTGCTTCCTCTTGTTCTTTAGGGAGTTCTCCTGCCTGAAGGAAACATACAATGTGTTGTGTCCACGCTGGAGCCTGGGGCTCGAAAACGAGGACCAAAGGCATATCTTCTGTCGGGGGAGCATCCATTTTGATGGCAAGGGCCTGAGGGCCTGCTGGAGTCTGCTGCACCCCAACAAGCCTAGCGGGAATGCATGCTTCCACGGCAAGTGCTGGGAGCCATGCCGGAGCGTAGCATTCACTGGCAAGCCTAACATTCCTTTCGGCAATTCTCTTGCTGGCGGCCTCGGGGAGCTCTTCCGGAAAATACTTGCCGGAACTTAGCTTTCTTCTCTTCTCTCGTCAGGTTGATGGTGTCACAGAAGGCTGAGTCAGTTGGAGCACGAAAGTTCCTGGTTCCACAGGCAACTTAAGAGCGGCACATTTTGACAGGCCATCGACAATGCTGTTCTCGGCTCGCGGACCATGTTCCATTTGCAGACGGTCAAAACATTCTTCCAACTTCCTCGCTTCATCCACGTATGCCTCCATTAGCGGAATCTGGTAGTCTTTATTCACTTGCCGGACGACAAGCTGAGAATCACCTCTGACAATGAGTTTCTTGATCATAAGGTCTGCGGCAATCCTTAGACCGGCAAGCATCCCCTCATACTTGGCGGTGTTGTTCGTTGATCACTCTTGGGGAAAGTGCATCTCGATCATGTATCTAAGGTGCTCTCCGTTGGGAGCGACAAACATCACTCCGGCACTGGCGCTTTGCAGCGAGAAAACTCCATCAAAATACATAATCCATTCGCGATATGTTTCCTTTCCGGGGAGGGTTGACTCTAGAATCTCTCCATCAGGCGTTGGGGGTCCATTATGCAATGAACTCCACCAAGGCACTGCTCTGGATGGTCAAAGTGCTTTCGTACTTAAGACCAAAGCTTTATAGTTCCAGGGCCCACTCCATGATCCTGTCGGTAGCTTCTGGGTTCCACCATTTCCGCTGTAGCAGGAAGCGGGTAACGACAGTGATCTCATGTGCTTGGAAGTAATGGCGCAACTTCGTCGAGGCCATAAGAAGGCTGAAGAGCAACTTTTGCATGCTAGAGTACCTTGACCTAGCCCCCTGTAACAAGGAGCTAACAAAATAGACTAGCCATTGTACCACTTTTTTCTTCCGGACTATCTCTCCTAACTATGCAGATCCACCTTCACTAGCACCAGACCTTGCCGGAAGCTGTTCTGGTTCATCATACGGCGGTCCTGCCGCTGTCACTGCCTCTTCGACAACCTCTCTTTCGGCCACCAGTGCAGCGCTCACCACTTGATTTGTTGCTGCCAGGTATAGCAGCAATGGTTCTTGTGGCTTTGGCACGACCAAGACCGGCGGAGAGGATACTTCTTGAAATCCTCCAGGGCTGCCTCCGCTTCTGGAGTCCATTTCATTGGGCCTGCCTTCTTCAAGATTTTGAAAAACGGGAGGGCGCGCTCAGCAGATTTTGAGATCAACCTACTCAGGGTAGCAACACAGCCGGCAAGACGGCACACGTCTTTGATATGTCTCGGTGCTTCAATCTGTGAAATTGCTTTGATCTTGTCAGGATTCACCTCGATCCCACATTGAGACACAAAGAACCCAAGAAGCTTGCCTGATGGAACGCCAAACACGCACTTCTCGGGGTTGAGCTTCATGTTGATCTTGTGCAGGTTCACAAATGTTTCTTCCAGGTCTGATATGAGCGTGGACCTATCCTTGGTTTTGACCACTATGTCATCCATGTAAGCTTCCATATTTCTTTGCAGCTGGCGTTCAAAACCAATTTGTACTGCTCTCGCAAATGTGGAACTAGTACTTTTCAACCCGAAAGGCATACGCAAAAAGCAATACGTACCACATGGGATGATAAATGCGGTCTTCTCTTCGTCTTCCTTGGCCATAAAAATCGGATGACAGCCAGAATAGGCATCCAGGAAAGACAGTAGGTCGCAGCGGGCGGTGGAGTCCACAATTTGGTCGATGCGCGGCAAGGGAAAAGGGTCCTTGGGGCAGGCATTATTGACATCTGAGAAGTCAATGCAAAGCCTCCATTTCCCATTCACCTTGCGCACTACGACTGGATTGGCGAACCATGTTGGATGGAGCACTCCTATGATTAAGCCAGCCGCTTCAAGTTTCTTAATTTCTTCGGTGATAAACTGTTGCCGCTGCAAAGCTTGCATCCAAACCTTCTATTTGACGAGCCTTGCGTGAGGGAAGATGGCTAGGTGGTGCTCAATCACCCTCCTAGGAACACCGGGGATATCAGATGGTTGCCATGCAAACACATCGACATTCGCTCGTAGGAAGGAGACGAACGCGCTTTCCTATTTGTCGTCAAGGGTGGATCTTATGGTGAAAGTTCCCCCCATGCCGTCTTCCTTGGAGAGCACCTTCTTGGTCTCTGGTGGAGCAGGTTTGGACTTTTTGCTCTTGCCGGTGGAGCTCTCTAGCACATCATCAATGGGAGTGCAGCCCTCCGAGGAGGCGCACTTCCCAGAATGTGCGCTAGAGGCCTTGCTGGTCTTCTTCCCCCCGGGAGCTTCAACGGCAGGAGCAAGTGCCTTGACGGCAAGTGCTGCACCTACCCCCCGATAGAGCTGGTCAGCACAAATAAAAGCGCTCTTCTTGTCGGATTGGATGGTGATGACGCTCATTGGCCTGGGCATCTTCAGCACATTGTAAGCAAAGTGGGTGGCCGCCATGAACTAGGCTAGTGCCAGGCGACCAATGATGCTGTTGTATGGCAGCGGAATCTCGGCGACATCGAAAACGATCCTTTCCGTCCTGAAGTTGATGTCACTGCCAAATGTCACTGGCAGCATGACCTTGCCTTTCGGCTGGGTTCTTCCTGAGTTGACCCCTTGGAAAGTGCCCGTTGGCTCGAGATCCTCTTTGGGAAATTGCAGCCTTTAGATGATGTCAGGCGAGATTAGGTTTAGGATGGTCTCACTATCGACTAGCATCTTCATCACCTCTGAGGTTGTGGATTGTGGGAGAAACCAACAACGGCAGAAACCCAACCGTAGTCACGTGATCAGGGTGATCCTCGGCATCAAAGATGATAGGAGTGTTGGACCATTTCAGAGATCTCTAGGCATCGATGGAGGGCTCCGCCGCATTAACCTCACGCGCCCATTGTTTAAGTTGGCAGTGGCAGGAATCTGATGTAGCGCCTCCTTCTATGCACATGATCTCTGTGGCCTTCTAGAACTCTTGCTCACTGGACTCGTCGTCCTCCTCGACGTCATAACCGTCTTGTTCTTGCTTGTCTTGGCCACGGGTGGGTCAGTCCTTCTGTTGCTTGGGCTTGCCACGGAGGCCTCCTTAGCCCGCACACTTCTTGCCGGATCCCTCAGCACCATCCTTGCCCTTCTCCTTATCTCGCCTTTCATACTCGGCTTTTTGCTTCTTGGCAAGCTGCTCCACCTGCTGGCAATCTTGGAGATCGTGGCCCTTGGTGCGATGGATCTTGCAATACTGCTTGCTGGAACCCTTTGGCTTGTCGGCAACAGCCAGGGCATGGTAGGAGGCACACCCGGCGGCATCATCGCTGGCGCCATCAGCCTTGCCCCTTTTGGCCGCGCCGGGGCTGCCGGATCCCTTGACGGCAAGCACGTTCTTGCCTTTGTGCTTCTTGTTTTGCTGCCGGCCCTTCTTTGCCAGGGCTGCGGTGTCTTGTTCTTCGGAGTCGTCCCTCACACTGACGTCTTTGCCGGGGAGTCTCCTCCCTTCTTTAGCCCGAGTGCACTTGTCGGCCAAGGCATAAAGCTCTGCGACGTCCCTGACCGTTTTTATTGCCAGCTCTTCCCGCATCCTGCGGTTATGCACGTTCTAATAGAACACACTAATAATGGCAGCGGAGTGATGTCTGGGATGTTGTGGTGGACGCGGCTGAACCTTGGGATGTACTTGTGCAGGGTTTCGCCTTCCTTTTGGGGGATGATGTGCAGATCACTCTCCTGGCCAGGGGCTTGATAGACACCGGTGAAGGCACCAACAAACTCGTGGCCCAGGTCCGCCCAGGAAGTGATGGACCCCTCTGGCAAGTGCATCAACCATGACCTGACATTGGGCTTGAGCACCAACGGAAAGTAGTTGGCCAATATTTTATCGTCGCGGCCCCCGGCAGCCTGCACCGTGATGGTGTAGACGCTCAGGAATTCCGACGGATGGGTTTTGCCATCGTATTTCTCTAGGACTTCCGGTTTGAACGTGCGGGTGTTGGGCCACTAGACTTGCCGTAGCTCATGGCTAAATGCTGGACCGCCTACCTCGTAAGGTAAGATGACAAGATACCCCGGTGTAGGCTTGTCTACAGTGGTCCCCACGCGCCTATCTGACTCAAGGCGTGCTTCCCGACGTTGTTCAATCGTGGTTCGGGTGTCTTCCTTGCCCCGTCCCCGAAGAACGTGATGCTGATCGCGGCGCGTCCGGGTCAGACGACGCCATGGAGTAGCCGTCGTAGGCATCGGCCCGTTGGGTCGGCAACCGGCGGTGCAGTTGCAGAGGAGAGTGCACCGAAGTTGCGCCGGCTCCGGGCGCCTCACCACCGGTTTAAGACGGTCCATTGGGTCGGATCTTGTCTGCGAGGCTGAGGAGGCTTTGAATGGTGGCTCTCCATTTGTCAAGCTTCTCCGTAGTAAGAGGAAAGTTTAGGAGAAGCTGCGCCCGTGCCACCACTTCTTCCAGGGTGGCCGGTAGCGAATGGCGAAAGGAACGCGAGGTGCTCTGACTTCTAACTATGTTCGAAGGAGCGCCACCGCGGTCCCGTGCTAGCATGCCACTCCCGCTTGCATGCAAGTGAGCATGCGGGTCCTGCGCATCCTGGGAATGATGCGCATGAGCTTTTCCGTGCGGACGCTGAGGGCAAGGGGTGCCGTGGCGCGGCTCCCCCACGCATCCTGAGAAGGCCGTGGCATAGGCGTGGGGCATGGGAGCCCTAGAAGGCACTCTCCTGCCCCCGGAGTTCGTAGTACCCCCCGGAGGTGGTATTGCTTCGTCCTGGGACTCGGTGGTGCGGGGGTTCCCACTGTCGAGCCAGGTGTCCCCGCGGCGAGCGCCACCGCCTGCTCATCCTTGGTCATCGGAGCGTCGCAGAAGTCCCGAACCTCCGCCTTCTTATCCTCCACCTCCATCCGCACTGTCTCCTGTTCGAGTGGATATAGGGACGGAGGACATAGATGGACCAACTGCTGTCTAGCCCTTCTTCCTAGGGCCATTGCGATGATGGAGTCATGGTGCGGACCACCACAACGGATTCGCACTACTCACACGCCCCCTACCAGGCGCGCCAGAGATGTCGTGGGGAACGAGCACCTATGGGATAGAGGGGATCCCTTTTGGTTCGGCAGGGGGCGGACACAGGCAAAGAGCCGGTCTGATGAATAGCACATGGGGAGCTTTTACCCAGGTTCGGGCCACATGGATGTGTAATACCCTACTCCTGCTTGGATGTATTGATCGTGTTCTAGAGTTCTTGCTACAGGAGTGCCATGGACGGCTGCTACAGGAGCTCGATGACCTCTAGTTGTCTACTCGCCTAAAAGTGGGGGTATCCAAAGGTCGAAAAGCCTTTTTCTGTAGCGCCCTGGGCCTCCTTTTATACTCAAGGGCATCCCAACAGTGGCGTACGGTGTGCACACGAGATGCATAGTGCGATAGTGCTATCGCACCTAACTCTGGTGGAGTAGGACAAGAGCATTTAATGCTCCTTCAGGCGCCTCAGTCCGTTAGTGGGATGGGATGGAGGCCGGGTCCCATCGGCGCTGCTCAATCCCCCTCCAGTATCGACGCCGCGACACACGTCCAGGCCAATCGACACCTGGCTTGTGTGTTGGTGGTTCTTGCCGGGGGCTCGCCTTGCCGGGGCTTTCCCTTGCCGGGGAGGGGCCTTTGCCTTTCCTAGAGGCTCTATGCCCCTCCCGTCAAGGGCTTGCCGGCAGCGTTGAATCTTCCATGCTGGTGCTTGATAATCTTCCTCTGGGCCCTGCCGTCGAGGTAGCTTCTATGGCCCGTGCACGAGTAAGGGGCACTACGTAGCCCAAAATCTCTAGTGCACCGACCCTTGGCCTGTGCGATGGCACCTGAATTATCGCAATAAAGGTCCAACGGCCTTGAACAGCCTAGGAACACACCAAGATGCTCCAGGAACTTCTGAATCCAAACACCTTCCTTTGTGGCTTCACAAGCCGAAAAGTATTCGGCCTCCGTTGTAGAGTCAGCCACAGTATCTTGCCTGGAGTCCAGTTCGCTGCTCCTCCATTCATGACATACACAAATCTAGTTTGCGATCGACAATCATCCCTATCGGTTTGGAAACTAGCATCAGCGTTACCCTTTACATAAAGCTCCTCCTCACCTCCATAAACTAGGAACATCTCGTTAGTCCTTTTTAGGTACTTCAAGATAGTTTTCATCGCTGCCTAGTGACTCTCACCTGGTATCTCCTTGTTAAGCTTATTTCGTAGGCAACATCAGGTTGTGTACATAGCATGGCATACATGATGGATCCTATTGCCGAGGCATATGGAATCCTACTCACCCGATTTCGCACATCAAAAGTCGTAGGACTCTAAGTCTTTCTTAGCCTTATACCATGTGAGATTGGAAAGAACCCCTTCTTGGCCTCACCCATGTTGAACCTCTTCAACACTTTGTCTATGTACATGCACTGGCTCAAGCCGAGCAGCCTCCCCGATCTATCTCTATAGATCTTCATGCCTAAAATGTACACTGCCTCTCCAAGGTCTTTCATCAAAAACATGCCATTCAAAGATTCCTTGATTGAGTTCAGCATCGAAACATCATTTCCGACCATCAGTATGTCATCCACATACAAGATCAAAATACTATCGAGTGCCCACTAGACTTCTTGTATAAACAATAGTCCTCTTTGTTCTTGATGTAACCAAGGTCAACGATGACTTCATCAAAACGAATATTCCAACTCCGAGCTGCTTGCCTCAATCCATAAATGGAGCTCTTGAGCTTGCATATTTTACCAGCGTTAGTTGGATCGACAAAACCTTCGGGTTGTATCATGTATACATCCTCTTCTAAATTTCCATGAAGGAAAGCCATTTTGACATCCATCTGCCATATCTCATAATCGAAATATGCAGCTATATCTAGTATGATCCTTACCAATTTTTGCATCGCTACCAGTGGGTAGGTCTCGTCGTAGTTAATTCACTGAACTTGTCAATAACCTTTAGCGACAAGCCGAGTTTTATGGATATGAACATTTCCATCCACATCAGTTTTCTTCTTAAAGACCCATTTGCAACCAATGGCTTTTACGCTAGGCGGCGGATCAACCAAGTCCCAAACTCAATTTTCATCCATGGACTTTAACTCGGATCTCATGGCCTCTAGCCATGCCTCAGAATCTGGGCTCACCATTGTAATGACCAAGATGCGGTTCTATCCCGATTAAAGCACGAGGACCTCTAAGGGGATATAAGCACATCTAGGCCTTTCCTAAGTATAGAATCATTGCATACATTTAATGAAGAGAATAGTATAATAGATTGGCTTACACTCAATGCGTACTAAATTAAAATTTCATATAAACGTTCATACATTCATCCATAAAGCAGGGTCTGACTACGGACGAAAACAAATGATAAAAGACACAATGAGACTGCCTTGCTAGCCCAGGAACAAGACCATGTTGCCTCTCTACTCATCAGGATAAGTAACATAAATCCGGCCACGTTCTTCATCAAACTCCCACTTGAGTTCGGACGCCTCAACAGGATAGACATCATCGGTACTTGTACCTATAGTGTTGTAATCTGTGAGACACAGGGACTCAACAATCATGTAACCTGGGTAGAAAACCTATATAAGCCATTTGGGTGCTGAAGGTTAAGTGGCGAGGTTGCAGCAAACACCTAAGCATATGTTTTAGTGGCTAACTTATGAGAGCAAGAAGTAAATATGGTGGCCTACACATATCGGGCGTGAACTAGTATGATCACTAAGTGATCTTGAACACCTACTTACGTCAATCATTACCCCACCATTTTCTCTGTCGGTTTATGTTCACGAGCAGAGACAATCATGGTTACGCACATGGTGGGTGTATTTTATTTGAGGTTACTTCAAGTTTGCTATAACCAGGTGTTAGACAAATTACCAAGTTGCCACGTAACCGCACGCATGAGTTCTCAAAAAGATAAAACCCTACAGGGGTGCTCCAACTCATCCATCACAAACTTACCACACGCCACACTGGAATAACCTCGGCCACAGATAACCCATGATCTCCCTGGAAATTCCGTTGGAACACCTCAACCTCAGAATAGCCCAAAATATCCTCGGAATCCCACGCACAAGACATTCGAGAAAGGTAAAACAAGTCTTGCAAGACTGCCCGACGTGTCGACGAACCTGATAGAGAGCTATCTATCTCGTTGTCAGGACACGACCGGATGAGCGCAGCATACGGTGGCCTAATAGAAATCTCCCGAGTTGCCCCAGGTTGGCCCCGCACACGACTCTAGTTTGGACCAACACTCATGAGGAGCACTGGCCCGGGTTGTTGATTAATTATCCACGGGGTAGCTAAGCCCTATGCATTTTTAATTAGGTTGTTAAGCAAATAGTACTAATGTTGGTTCTTGCCATACAAGCTTTAATCTAAAACGAATAGTCAATGGGGTCCCCATAACAACCCTGAGCATGTTAGGAGCGCAAAATATGGAACATAACACCGGTAACAAGTAACTATGGCAGAAAAAATGGAACAAACAACCAAGGAAAAGGACAAGCCTTCCACCTTTACCAAGATATATAGGTGCATTAAATTAAATAACAATAATATTGTGATATTTCCAGATATCCATGTTATCACATGGAAGCAACCTGCACTTGCACCTAAGAATGCTATGTGAGGGGCTGAGCAGCGGTAACTTAGCCAAACTAGGTTTGCTAGGTAGTGGAGGGGTTAGAGGCTTTCATGGAAATTTAGGAGTCTTGACATGTAAGTGGTAGGTAACGAAACATAATGACAAGAGCGAGACATCTAGCATGGCAAAAATAGTGTCGGGATCCGGCCACGATCATCTTGCTTGTTAGGTCTTCTGGGGGATACAGAGCTGGGTCCTCGTAGATGTTCTCTCTGGGATCCTTGTACTCGGGCTCATCACTCGGTTCTACCAAAATATAAACATCACCTATAAACATAAAAAAAAGTGCAATGCACAACCAAGATGATGCATGATCATATTGATGCAAATAACATGGCAACCCTATGCTAGTCATGTTCCATAGGCAAATATTAAGTTGTTTAGTATTCTGGACAGAACCTCATATTTAGTTTGGTTAAACATGCATGAACATGAAAAATATGGATGCATCATGAAAAATCGATGCAAATGCATATGTAGAATGTTGCAAACAGAGTAACGTTGCTCACGGTACGCTCACGACAAGTTACAAACGTTAATGGGGACACATACAAAGATGAAGATGGCCATGGGCTATTCCTTAGTATTCCAATGATGACACTATATTTGAAATGAAAATCTATAAAGAATAGACCCAAAGATCATGCAAAAAATGGAATATATCTCCGACAAGTCACAAAACAATCCAACACACAATCTGTCCACAAACAACAACATGTCATCTTGTAACACCCATAACCATAGCTACAACAATTTTCAAATCACAACTAAGGCATGTAAAATAAGAATTCAGCATGCTCAACAATTCATCTATCTACAGGAACATGAAAGGAAGCATGGATCAATGGCAATGGAGCTCACAAGATGACATGTTGAAAGAATTTTTAGGGACTTCGTGAGAATTCCAGTTTTACATATTCTGAGTTAACATGATAGCATCTTGACAGCAACAAATATATATGCTAGAGGGCATCTCATGGCATGGAAATTAACAGGGTGAAAGAGGACAACATGTACTACAACTAATTACATTATGGCAACATCAGAAAATGCATATATCAATGGCTTTCATCCTCACAACTAGCATTTTGAGAAATCACAGTTCATAGGCTTAGAGAAATTCAAGGGGGTGCAATAGTGTTGTTTTTAACATATTGACATATTGGAATGGAATGTTAATGAGGATGCAAAGCTCCTACTTGCAAACCAATTGCTCATGATGACAGGGGTTGACATGCTCTACAAATCATAACATTGTGCCAACCCCAATGGAGCAAGAGATTCATGGGACACATCATGAGAACATGGCAAGAAAATATCAGATCCTAACACTCGGAAAAAATTCAAGCACTTGAAAACAGAATTTTGCAGGCATGTTGACATCAAGAATGCCACTCATATCATGAACTAACATAGCAAGCAAAAATACCAACATCTAGAGCACACACTACTCGGCATATTTCATGTTAACAAGTTTAGTTAACATTATAAGAATTAAATCATGTGAAAAACACAAAATGACGTATTAACACAAAACAACATTTTCCAAAACTTATCCAAATTATGAAACCAACCACACCATTGGAACCACTTAAGTTTTCTAACCAAAATTCATATATCGTAAGCCTATATTGTTGTTGATAAATCTCACACCAATGCAATTTCAAAATCACAAAGTCGCTTATAGCCACTTGTATGCCTAATTTGGCATGTCCTAGAATCACTGACATATTAGGAAAAGCCAAATCTGAAATACTTCCACAGACAAAAAACAAAAGTAACAAATAAATAAAAATAGAGCCCACTGGTAGTGGCCCTAAGCCCGTGAGTGGCTGACATGTGGGCCCTCGGGACCACTGTTAGTGACCTAGAAAAATAATGGAAAAGGGGTGTCCCAGGGGGATTTGAACCCAAGATCTCACGGTTGGTGGAGTGGAGGGCTGACAAGCTGAGCTAATTTGGTTCGCTTGCATAATATGGACGCGGGTTGTCTCTTAACCAGTGGGTGCCATGGGTTTTCTTCAACCTTGTGCGGGGGTAGTTTGAGACGATGCCTGCAACCGAGGTTGCCGCATCTGGCGCTATGGTGTGTCGACAGGGATGCAAAATCCCTTGGGGGATATCCCCACAGTTGAGGGGTCCTATGGTGCGTGGCTGCAAGGAGCTTGACCCGAAGCTCTGCTCAGCCATGTAGGTGCAACACGGCGAGGTGGTGGCTGTAGCAGCATGCCGGGGCTGCGGGAGTTGCTGCGGGTGCGCACAAACGGCATACGCACGAGGGACAATGGTATGACACGTGGGGAGCAAGAACAGGAGGGCGAAATAATAGTACATGTACACTGCAGTTAGTCCGGAGCTCGAAGGACACAAACTTGATATGGACCTAGCATCGCCTACGTAGATCGGAACGCTATGAGACAAAGCAGGAAGGAAGGGGGATGTACCTAGATCACCTAGGACATGAAGCTATGGTCGGAGGGGCGACGGAGATGATGCCATGTTCAACGGAAGCCCGGTGCACCTCGGATCCAAACACAACAAAGAAAATGGCGATGGTGAGGGAGCTCCAGAGTTGCTGGCGTTGCCTACGTAGATGTGGAAGATGGCAGGGACTCCCGGGCGATGATCCGTGCCATCGAGGAGGAAGAAGATGATGCAGAGGGTCTACTCCGATCACGAGCTCGAGCTTGGCTAGAGCATGGAGAGCAGGGTGTATACGTGGAGTGGCTAGGCTTACCTGGCGGTGGAGAGGGGAGGAGAGGGACATAAAGGTTCGAGGGGAAACCCTAGGGCACTAGGGACATCTTATAAAGGGAGCTAGGGTGACCATCGGCCGTCAAATCAATCGGGACATCGACATGTTGCTCGGGATGGTTTGCCGTACACGAGGCGAATGACGAACGCGTCTCCTGGCTGGCTGGGCTGTGGGAGGCCACTGGGCTCGCTGCTGTTGGGCCAGGAGAAGCCCAACATGCTCGCTTCTCTCTCTCTCTGCACAAAAGAAAAGGTTTTCTTTTTTATAAAACCCCATATTGCAAATAAATCACATAGAAAAGAGAGATAGGTTTTGGGGGAAAAGAAAATATGTTTGGGATCACAAAAACATGCCCTATTTATTAAAAACGGTTTGAGCATTTTTAAAGCAAACAAATAAATCACATGTATTAATATAGCAATCTATTTTGGAAATAATTAAAAATGAAGTATATTAATTCAAGTCTGAAAGCTACTAAATAATCCTAATCAGATTATATTGAAGAAGTGCAACATTTTTATTGGAATTAAGAAGAAAGCCAAAAGCACATGTTGCATTAATTTGAAAAGAGAGGGAGATGGCATAGTTTAGAGAAATTGAAGAGTTCTTCACACGAAAACAACACAAGCCAAAACAACACAAGTTCCACATCACACAAACATAACAAAACACACACTCACAACAAAATCAACATGTGAGGAAGCATGATTAAAATTATTGATGAGATATGATGACATGATGCAAATGACATGAAGCAAAAAATTGATACTCAAGCCACATATGGCAAAACATGGATGGTTCATATATGGCATATATTGCAAATATGGCAAGCGATACTCTTGGGCTGTTACAACTCTCCTCCACTACACAAGGATCTTGTCCCGAAATCTAAGAACGAAAGAAATCAGGAAATTCAGAACGGAGAAGATCCTCACATTACCGAGTGGCTTCTTTGTCAGTGATGTGACCACTTCACCATGAGAAACTTGATTGACCTGTTGTGAGTCTTATGCTCAGTTTGTTCAAGAATAGCAACTGGATGCTCATGATAGGACATGTCTTCTTGGAGATCAATGTCTTGGAGGTCAACAGTATGCTCGGGTGTCTTGAAGCACTTTCGGAGCTGAGAGGCATGAACCACATCCTGCACATTTGAGAAATTGGGAGGAAGCTCGAGTTGGTAGGCAAGGTCTCCTCTCTTGCCCATAATCTTGAAACGACCCACAAAGCGAGGAGTGAGCTTTACTTTGATGCCAAAGCGCCGAGTGCCCTTGATGGGAGACACTTTGAGATAGATAAAATCATTGATCTGGAAGGATACGTGACGATGTTTGTTATCATAATGGTCGGTGTTCTGGGAACGGTGGTATCTAGACCTACCCGCCTACGACCCAGGACATGGCCCACCTCGTCAGCCAGACATGGCCTGGCACGGCTCCACTCAAGAAAAGGCCCTCGCGAGGACCCTAGGCTCGCGAGGAAGAATGACTCCAAGACCAGAAAGGATGGGCCTCCTCAGGCCCCCTCCAGAGCAGCGGAGATCTCTACGTAGATCCGCCCTCACGAGTCAAAGATGATGCAGGGAAGGACAGGCGGGCGCCAGCGCGCCAGGCGGAGTAGTTTCCCCTTTGGTGCAAAGGGAGCAAGGACGTATGCGGGTTCCCGCAATGCCTCCCAAAGGTTTCCATTCCGGTGCAACAAGACCACGACCACGAGCCCCGCAGGGTGGATGTCATCACCAAGCCCACCTCTGCCTCATCGATAGCTACTTTGTAGGCGAAGACCACCTTTGTATAGGGTGGGGATGTATTCCTGTCCCGCTTCAAATTTGGTCGTTGTGGGATCCCTTCCCACCATTGTGATAAGGGAATAGGACCCGGGGCACCACTATATATAGAAGCTAGGACGCACCGTAGAGGGAGGACGACGAAACCACTCGGCGAACCACAAGATAAGGCAGAAGAGCCAAGAACACCTCTAGAGCTTCCTCGTGAGGCTCCAAACCACTGTACTAGTTCATCCACCACACCTCCCCGAGAGGCAATCCACCAAAGCAGGAGTAGGGTATTACGCTTCCCATCGGCCCGAACCTGGGTAAACCACCATGTTCATCTTCTTCCTCGTCCTCGTGCGAGTTCGCCATAGTAACCATTGAGTAGCGAATTAAGTAGGGCGGGGATACAGAGGATCTTCGCACACGCCTATGTGTTCGAACATTAAGGGTTTTGCGGAGCCTGAAATCTGACATTTGGTGCGCCAGGTAGGGGTGCATCGGAGTCTTCTTCAAGCCTTTCTCTTCCCCCACTCCACCGCTCCAATGGTCGGTGCCTAGAAAGCTTCCTCCGGCCGCGGCGGATCAGCTTCCATCGATCCCACTACTGCCGCCAGAGACCCACGCCCCAGCGGCATTGTGCTGGGCGGACAGTGTCTAGTCGCCAGTATCGCCTCCTTCATTGCCGCCCCTCGCTCCACCCAAACGCAGGGCGAGCAGGCGGCACCTTCAGCATCAGCGTCGCGCCACACCTACATGGGGGACCTCGACGAGCACGATGCGCTGCTGCTGGCAAGCGAGATGCTCCGCCACCACCCGATGCAAGGGGGCTTCGACGTGTGGACCGATCTCGTTGCGGAGCTGATCACTATCGCATGGAGGACCGTGAATCCTCACCCTTCTTCAGGCACTGGGGGCTCATTCGCTGCGCCTGTTCCCCAGCCGTGCTCCTTCTCCTTTAAATCCTGATAACCGGTTTCGGGGCACAACCCGACCACGACGATCGAGCGCACGAGGGAAACAACGGGGCGACCCACACGCGCACCAATGTGTGTCTTTGCAACCCAATGGACCTCCAACACCCTGGAATGACTAGGCGGGAGCATGCCATCCTACGCAGGGAGCAATTGGTGCAGGCGTCTGGACAAACAAGCAACAACGACAAAGGCATGTTGGATCGCTGAGGAAGCAATCCACGTCAGGAGACGTGTGTTCCACCCAACGACGGTGGCAGAGGTAAGCAACTTCGCTCCGAGGCTTGACACGGGAGGGTCTGTGGGCTGTGCGCGTAGGGCGGCGCCCGCCGCCGCCTGGAGGGGCCGTCCCCAGCGTTCCGCCGGATGGCTCAGGAGGAAAATTGAGCCCTTATGTGGAGCCCTATGTACCATCCTACATCATACCTAGGGACGCCAGCTCAGGTCAGGCGTCTGTCGTAGGCACCAACACCCCCCAAGAATAGGGAGAGCCCCAGGCATCCTCCCCGAGCTAGGCTTGGGGGATCCCCTTGACGAAGTACCAAGTATGGATGACGCAAGCAGGAGAAAGAGGGAGGACATCCCCGGGCCCGCGAGGCACTACGCAGGGTGTCGCCGTCGCAAGCAAGCAATGGCGAGCCGAGCCTCGGGCTTCAGGAGTGATGGCCTAGTGTGGTGGGCAACAAGACACAAGTAACGCGGGCTACCAGCGGCAACTAGAATGTTGGCGCGGCCTCGAGAGGCTGGGCCTCACGAGGCCCCCGAGGCGATGTACGTCAAGCACCCAGACGCTTCACGAGGCAGCTTCATCGACAAAACAACTTTATGGCTATGTTGGATGCATTGTGCTCATGTTTGGGCCGTGGGCGCGCAATCCTACACCTACACAGGGTACAATGCATTCGGGTTTGGGTCATAAAGGCGTGCAACCAAGCAGGAATGCACGACATAACTCTTAACGGAGTTGGGAGCAACCAGGCCGAGCGCCTAGGGGCTTGCCCAGCTATCTACGAGTGTGACACTCTCACATAATAATGAGTGGGCTGTATACGCGTGGAACCCCCCCAGGACGCGGAGGGATTCCTTTCCACGCAATGTGGAAGCCACAACTTTGCGCTGGCAGACAACTCAACACTACCCATCAATGGCTATGCCCATGCAACGTGGATGCCCTACGCTTAGCGCTGGGGGAAGACGAAGACTAGTCTAGGTGCCGGACGCGGCGTTTTGCTTGCTTCTTTTTGTGTTCGAATTGCCACTTCTTGGAATGAAGTTTGAAGAGTTCGGAACTCTATATTTACAAGAAAAAGGGGCGGGGACCTTTCTCTCTTTGCTCTCTCTCTTTTACCAATCTTGAGTCCTCCTTTTTTCTGATTAGTGTTTCGCAAGAGGTCATGCGCTACGTCCATCCCCGGGGCACCTCGGAGCTGGATAGCAAGGCCCTATCGCTTTAGGGACTTGCGTCTACTGGTAGACGACACCTTCTTGGGGGCTCTGACCGCAGCACAGCACCACGACATGGAATTTCGAGAGGCCCTAGTGCTTGGGCCTCCTAAGTCAGGACCTGACAGGGCGGAACGGCTCCGCTCGAGCGTCAAAGGGCCTCCTGAGCAGTGCGCCTCAGGAGCCTTACCGGCCATATAACCACTTGCCCCTCGATGTCATCCTTGGTGATCCAGTCGGCATCGATGGTGTTGAGGCCTCATGTCATAGTTGCGTCCCCGTGATCCGGTCGTATACTACGGTGGTAGGGAAATGTTGTTGGGTTCTATCATAGGTGCATCGCATGAAAAATAAAATTTTCCTACGTAGAACATCCAAGAACATGCTACGGATATGGATCACAGTTCGTTACCACTAGACGCGGAGTGTCGTGCAGCGGAAGTAGTTGGGGCAGCGCGTTCGTGTGGTCAGTCTCCTCCTCCTCCGATCTCTCTCGAATAGCCAGCCTGATCTCCCTCGAATAGCCGGTTGTCGAGTCCCACGTACATGTTCGCCGGAGCGGCGCAAGTGCACAACCTCTAGTGGTATCCGCGCATGCAGGAGGAACACTGTGCGGCAGACTGCTAGGTCCGGTCACACAGTCGGCGGCAGCGAGTGGAGGTGGCTAGTTGCAACTTAAGCAAAGCCCTAATGATAGAGCCGAAGCGATCAAAAAGAGGGTGTGCCACACCTCCACCATATATAGGCATCTGCCGCGGGCTCAACTCTTGGGCCTCGCACGGATCCTAAAGCCCATGTGTTCCTTCCCTTAAGCGTGTGACCCCTTAGGTTCTCGTTCACTTGGTCGTGAGTCAGATCACACCTGGCTTGACCAATCGGTAGGGACATCTAGAAAGGCATGTTGCCTCCAAGTGTCTAATGAAGCTGGCTAGGCGAACCTGTATTTCACATTTCTATTCCCTTTGACACACGATATATGTTGTCATGTACAAGGGGACATGGTCATCCTTGTTGCATCACGATGTCTTTCTCTTTCTGGTGAATCCGACCAACAATTCGGATTATCTCATTGAAACATCCCTAGCTAGGTGTCATAGTATAGCATGTGTCTACATCATGTTTCATCTTTGCATCAATATGAAATGGGGAGAAAAAGAAACCCCAAGCTCACATTGAATCAAAATAATTCAAATTTGGTGAAATTTCAACAAATCTAAAATGCCCTTTAAAAATGTTCCCTATGTCTGATAAATTTGGACATGATTATAACAGGGACAATCTTAATTATTTGGACACCTAAAGCAATTTAAAAATAATTGACAAAGCCCCTATAAAATATTAAATAAAGCATTATCATTAATTTAGTTTTCACATTATTTTGAAACTTTTCGGATAAGTCTGAAATATTCAAACTTCAATATATAAAATGGTTTGGCTATTTTACAAAGTCATTTGGAACTGCAAATAAAAAAACAAATGTCAGCACTTAGAAAAAATTGAAATAAAAAAAGAAAGGAAAGAAGCCCTCAGGGGCAGCAGCGTCTTCTTCCTCCTGCCAGGAGGAGAAGCAGCTGCGTGCCGCCCCTACAGCCGGCGGTGGCCGCGCTGGCCACCTCCACCCTGCCTGCCTGGCCACCTCCTCGTCGCGCTGGCGAGCGTATAGGCTCGGCCGCGGCTCTAGCTGCTTCCCCCTCGCCATTTCCCCTCTCCCTCTCCTCTGTTCCCCTCCTCGCCGGAGCGAAGCCGGCGGCGATTTGCCGTCTCCCGTGCGTCCCTGACCCTGCTAAGGCGCCAGAAGCCTCTCCGGTGAGGCCCCGGACCCTTCCCCCCAGTCTCGTCGATTCCCCCCTCCAGCCCCGTTTGTCGCTGGAGCCGACAGGAGCTCGCCGCCGGCCATGGTGTAGCCATGGCCATAGCGGCCAAAGCTCGCTCCTGGCCACGGGCTCGTGCTCATGGAGCTTCCAGGAGGTCGTTGCCGCCCTCAGCTCCGCCTCTCGCAGCCTGTAGTGCCGCAACTGCTCCTGCCCGAGCCGTCGCTGCCGCGCAGCTCGACGTGGCCGTCGTTCCCGTGGCCCCGAGCTCCCCTAGGTGCCCTGCTAGATGCGCTAGTGCACGGGCCGCCTCCCGGTGCCCTCCGCGCGCCAAATGGTCACCGGAGGCACGATTTTGGCGAGACGCTGCCGTGCGGATGGTCGCCGCTAGCCTCGCTCCGATGGCGCTGACGTGGTCGTCATTAGGGGGCTAATCCCCCTAATTAGTTTAGCCTCCTGCCACTGACAGTGGGCCCCAGGGTGGGTCAAACCCCCTGGTCAGCATGGAGGTTAAGCCTGAGACACTAACGTGTGGAACTCGCATGTCAGGTTTGACTCTCGCCTGGTTAGCTGATCAGCTGACGTCACAGTGACCTCAGGCTGACACCATAATTCCATTTTCCATTTTAAAAATAATTCCATAAATTGTTTAAAACTTCAAAACTTCATATAAATTAATTTGTAAATCAGATGAAAATAATTTATATATGAAAATTTATCAGAAAAATCCAATGAATCCAATGGTGCTATTGTCATGCATGTTAGAGAAATCTAAATAGGTGAAAATTGACATTTACTAATAGGTTAATATATGGAATTGAAATAAAGAACGATTTTGAATCTATATTCAACTTCATTTCAAATCAACATGAACACTAGTTGCATTAGCTCATCCATACATGCTATCATGCCATGATCATGCATCATACTGTTGCACCTCCGTGTGTTGATTGTTTCTTATCTGCATTGCGATAGGCCCTACTTCTGAGGATACCCCCGAGTATCCCGACGAAGGAGAGAACCTTTCCACTACCCAGCAAGGCTAGCAACCCCTTTGATCATTCTAATAACATCCTACTCTCTCGCTCCTGCTCTTGTTTATTGCATTAGGACAGTCGATCACATGTCAGTCATACACGGTAGGTGATCCTATTCTGCTGCATAACCTGAGATTTTCACAGTAAATAGCTAAACCTTGCAACCTAGCATAGCTGGTAGATGCTTATACCATTATGTCTGATCTTACTTTGCCTGCTATGCTTGCTATGCTTAGAGTTGTGTCAGGTGTGATGCATCTGGGTGATCAACTGAGTGAAACGATGTTGTTCTGATGTGGTGATATAATGATGAACTCGATTTGGTAAAGGTAGCGATGAGAGGCTACGTAGGAGTACATAGCGGGTTGTCTCATTGGGACCATTTTTAGGAACTGAGTTCCGTGTTTGTGATACAAGACTAGTTGCTACCCCACATTGGGTTCCGGTAACTCGACCCCTCTTGACTTATCAGTCGCTTAGTCCTTGGTCCAGGAGTTGCAAGTAGTTTCTGGTGTTTATAGCATGCTAGAGGCCGTGCGTAGCGCTGACCCTAGGGGTGGGTTACGACGCGGTAGGTAGTGGCACGGTGTACCAAGGGTCACCCGAATGGTGGGCTTGGGAACCCTGCGCACATCGTTTGGGGACGTAGCGGAAACTTTGGCCGGACTTCCGTGCAGGTTCAGTCTCAAATAGGCGATAGCCTGGACTAGAGGTCTTATGTGATTGACGGTCGTGGCCGACTCCCTCGCTGGGCATCCGTTTGAAGGTTGCCGAGGTGCATGGTTTTATGAGCACACAACGATAAGTGGCGAGAGCGTGTGTGAAGAAGTACACCCCTGTAGGGTATGAAACTATTTGAATAGCCGCGTCCTTGGATATGGACTACTTGGAGAACTTATGTTGTTCATAGATAATCAGATGGATACTCATAAAGATATCAAGACAAGTGTGAGTACCGTGGATGGCACTCTCCTAGGAGAGGGAAGTGAATCCATGGTGATGTATTGTCGTGGGGTTAGTGTACTCGTGTGCGATATCTAAAATTGTAATAAAGGGTTAAGATTTGAGTAGTGTAGGTTAACCATGAGTCAAAGCTGGCATTGCTGTATAAACTCCATCACCTCCTTGATGATACATGAGCATGGTTAGACTAGGTCTGTTCTAAAGACTTGATGAGTACGTTTGTACTCACGTTTGATTAATAAATGTTGGAGATGAGACCCAGGACCCCTCAGGTGGGTTCTATCTAGATGTCGACGATGCCGAATAGCTGGTGTCCCAGCTACGACCTTATGCCCTGTGGCGAGCTGTAGATAGTCAGGCCATGTGCCTTTTTACCCCTTTCATCTGTCTGTACTCAGACAGCTTAAGCTTCCGCTTAGTATGTATGAACTTGTTTGTATGACTTGAGTGTCGGGTTATGTGACCCCTATCTGTAAGAACATATTATGCAAGGCTCGTCTGAGCCTCTTAAATAAAAGTCATGTTGTTCTATGGTTATGTTGTGATGCCATGGTTGTATCTATGCATATCGGGCATATCATGCGTACGTGTGACGTGCAACGGTATGTATGGGATCCAACACCTAGTCGTGTGCCTTTAGTAGTACTCTTTACGGGAAACTGTCTCTTTGTGCTTCCACCGAGCCATGGTAGCTTGCTACTGCTCCGGACACATTGATTGACCGACATGTATCCTTCTTTGTTGCTGTGTCTATCCCTTCGGGGAAATGTCTCGCAGTGTAATGGAGTCTCTGTAGCCTGTTACGACTCGTCTACGTGCAGTGATGGCATTTGGGTCTCACGGCGTAATGGAGTCCTTGTAGCTTGCTATGACTCGTCTACACATGCTTGAGGCCGACACCTGCATTGCTAGGTTACATATGCCTGTTTCCGTACGGATGTGCCACTTGGGTTCTATGACTAGTAATGTCGGCCCGGGTTCTCTGTCATGTGATTGCCAGCGACATGTTCACATACGTTTGTCAAAAGACGCAAACGGTCCCGGCTAAGGTAAGGCTACAGCCGTGGAACTTACCATGCGTGAGGCCGCAAAGTGATGTGATATGTTACAGTCTGGATTCATATGGCTTAGGATCGGGGTCCCGACAGCGTTGGTATCAGAGCCTGACTGACTATAGGACTACCAAGCCAAACCAGTCGAAGTTGAGTCTAGAAACACCATAGAAAAGTAGGGGAATTGATTGTGGAAGGGAACGTAAGGCTCTTTTTACTCCTCTTCCCAAGTTATTCTGTTCTGAGTCATTCTCATCTTTTCTACGGGGATATCCATTGCTTAGGATGTCGAGTTACTAACCATGGACCACTAGCTAGCTTGTTTGCAAGTGAATGAAGGCACTTAAGTATTGTTGGTGTGAAAAACAGATGGAGAAGAGATTTGAGTCTAGGAAGTCGAGTGGTTATGCTTTTCCAATATTTTGCAGTTGTCTCAAAATCCTTTTTGAGCAATTACAGCCGTTATGCTGTCCAATTTCTGCTAGAATCTCTAATGTCTTTGCATCATTCTCTGTTTTAGATGCCCCCTCGTCCTTCCCGTCAGGTGGTCTGTCTGACTAGGTGCATCGATGTACCGGGTCACACGGCCATGTTGGTTAGAGTTATGATGGAGGCTGGATACCGTTGGTACCCGGAGTACACAGTGGAGGAACAGTATCGAGATTTCAACCAGAGTCAGTATCTGTGTACCGTTAAGATTTATCCTTCATACCCTGGAGCTGCAGAGCCGCTTCACTGGACTTATGGTTTAGGTGTCACCATAGATATGGCATTTCAGGAGGCCGCTTACACCATGCTGACTATCATAAGGTTTCACCATGGTCTGATTCAGAACACAGAGTATTGTTAATTTCCTGCTTCTATGGGAGGAGAGGATGGTTATCTTAGTGCAGCCTACTATGATCCTTCCCATGAGGACCCTAGGCTGCAGGTGACCGCTCAGATGTTGGAGAACAGGGATCGTGATGCACGCGCCCTTCGCATGGAGCTTTATGCTACCCGTGCACGTCTTTGGATAGCCCTGACCCAATTGGCACCTAACGTGCAGACAGGCTATGGAGATTTGGAGATGCTGACCCCATCGCTGACTCATCTGCCAGCACACGTAGATTGGGCCGATGTTGGAGGCATCACCCCTCTTTGAGGACCGTTGTTGCCGCCGACAAGGGGACCAAGGCCACATCCGTGTCCTTATGGCTCCCAGGGATCATAGGCTAGAGTGTTTCCAGATCCTCAGGTTCAGCTCCTGGGTCATGGGGGTAACCTGTATGAGGCATTCTACGGCAATGCTTGAGTTCGTGGATGTTAGTTCTAGTATGGTAGTAATCGTATCTCCACAGTCCTGCGTGTCTTGTGGGATATGATGAGGTTGAGAGTTGAGTTCCGGAGGTGTAGATAGATAATGTATAGGAAGCTTGTAATGCCTCCGATGAGTTGTGTCATCTCTCCGTAGTTGTATTTCAGCTTGGCTTGTACTAAACTATGTCATGGTGTGTATGAATCATGGCGTTCATATGGCAGTTGTCTTACCATGTTGATTGGTATTTACCGTGCATGCCATGTGGTCCAGTACATTCCTTATCTTATGTCTTAGAGTTGTTGTCCCCTATGATTAAGCTATGGGTTTGTTTTCCTAGGATGGTGGCAACTAGGAATAACCCCGTGCCTGCCCCTGAGCAGGGTGAGGGGAAGCCAGCCAAGGAAAGAGGATTTGCCACATGCGCCTTCCTTGGTGGAAGTAATGCTAGAAGCTGAACGGAACAAGAGGGAGACCAACAGGCTGTTGGAAAGAATCGAGCAGAACACAGCACGTGCTCCCCGTAATGATCTCAATGATGGCGTATCACTTGGTGATTTCATCAGACTGTGCCCACCCAAGTATCATCATTCGGTCGACCCACTCGACATGGATGACTGGCTGACTAGCATGTATCGCAAGATCCGGGCTGCCAATGTGACCGAGGCTAACAAGGTGACCTTTGCAACTTACTTTCTAGAAGGACCCACCAATCTATGGTGGGAAATTTTTGAAGCCATGCGCCCCGTAGGCCCCGAACCAACTTGGACAAAATTCAGTGCCGCATTTCGTACCCATCACATCTTAGAAGGGCTGATGGATCGTAAGAGAGAGGAATTCTGTCCCTTCACCAAGGGCAGACTGTTAGTGGATGCTTATAGCCGCGAGTTTGGAAACCTTGCTCGCTATGCTCCTGAGGAAGTTTCTACTGCCAAGAACCAGGCTAGGTTCCGCAAGGGACTTAATCTTGAGCTCCGTCGAGATCTGCGCCTGCATGAGTGCACCACCTTCCAAGCTCTCATCAACAAGGCAATCAATGCCGAGACTGGACAGACTGACTATGAGGCCACGAGAAAGCACAACCGTGACTTCAACCCCGCATTTGGCACGGGCCCCAATAAACACCGGGTCTGGGTGCCCAATGCAGCTCTACCGCCAAGATACAATGCGAGGCCATCCTTCCAGGCGCCTCGCCCAGCTCAGCCCAACCCTCCAGTCAGGCCATTTGGAGGACCAGCTGCAAATGTTGCACCCGTGCCACCGTGGTCTGCTATAAGTGTGGAGAACCAGGACACTACTCCCGTGAGTGTCCCTAGAATAATGCTAAGCCCGCTGGACGTGGAAAGCCAGGAAAAGCCTTCTTTGTGAAGCCAGCTCCTACTCATGAACGAGTGAACTATGTGTCTGTTGAGGAAGCCCTTGAGGATCCTGATGTTATCCTAGGTACGCTCCTTGTCAATAGTCATCCAGCATTTGTTCTATTTGATACTGGGCATCTCATTCCTTCATCTCAGAAAGTTATGCCCAGTTGCATAACATGTCTTTTTGTGATATGCCTACTCCTTTAGTAGTTCAGACTCCTGGTTCAAAATGGCAAACTTCTAGAGTGAGCCATGATAATGAGATGCTAATGGATAGATTAGTCTTCCTAGCATCTTTGATAGCCCTCAAGTCTTCGGACATCAATATCATTCTAGGTATGGATTGGATGAAAGCCCACTATGCCAAGATTGATACTCATTCTAGGAATGTTCAACTTACACATCCATCAGGTGAGATAGTTAATGTCTCCACTCGAACAACCAAGCGCCAACTCTATTCCGTCAATGCTAGCCCCCTTCCAGAGTTAGAAGATCTTCTGGTAGTCCGTGACTTTCCGGATGTCTTTCCAGAAGAACTCCCTGGAATTCCTCCTGTCAGAGATGTTGAGTTTGTGATAGAGCTCATCCCAGGGACAGTCCCAATAGTCAGAAAACCCTATAAGATGGCACCCTTAGAACTAGCCAAACTTAAGATCCAACTGGATGAGGCTTTGAAGAAAGGTTTCATCCGTCCTAGTTCTTCTCCTTGGGTTGTCCTGTCCTCTTCGTTAAGAACAAGGATGGTTCGGATCGGATGGTTGTGGATTATCGGCCAGTGAATCTGGTCACCATTAAGAACAAGTATCCGCTCCCCAGGATCAATGACTTGTATGATCAACTCGTTGGATCCTCTGTCTTCTCCAAAATGGATTTGAGGTTGGGATACCATCAAAACAGAATTAGGAATGGGGACATTCCAAAAAAGGCTTTTGTTACTCTTTTTGGCCAATACGAGTACACCGTCATGTCCTTCGGTTTAACCAATGCCCTAGCCACCTTCTCGGTCTTGATCAATTCGATCTTCATGGAGTATTTAAATAAATTCCTTGTGGTTTACCTAGACGATATACTCATATACTCAAAGAACGAGCAAGAACATGCCGAGCATCTAAGGCTAGTATTGATGAAACTTCGAGAGCACCGTTTGTACGCCAAATTCTCCAAGTATGAATTTTGGTTGGCAGAAGTGACCTATCTGGGCCACGTGATTTCTGGTAAAGGTATTGCTGTCAATCCCGAGAGAGTTCAGGCCGTCCTTGATTGGACTCAACCTGAATCGGTTAAGAAAGTTCGGAGTTTCCTTGGCTTAGCGAGCCATTGTCGCTGCTTTGTCGAGAATTTCTCCAAGGTTGCAAAACCTCTGACTGAACTCCACAAGAAAGATGAAAGGTTCGAGTGGACTCCACAATGCAAGCACAGTTTTCAGGAATTGAAAAGATGGCTGACCTCTGCTCCCGTTCTGGTGCCACCTGATTTCTCTAAGGACTTTGTTATCTATTGCGACGCCTCGCGACAAGGATTAGGTTGCATTCTCATGCAAGATCGTCATGTGATTGCAAACGCATCTCGACAGTTGCGTCCACATGAGGATAATTATCCAACACATGATCTTGAGCTTGCAGCTGTAGTCCAAGCACTGAAAACCTGGCGACATTACCTTCTGGGTAATCGTTGCGAAATTTTTACCGATCACCAAAGTCTAAAATATATATTCACCCAGCCGGATTTGAATCTCAGGCAAAGACGGTGGGTTGAGTTGATTACAGATTACGACTTAGGGATAACTTACACCCTGGGGAAAGCCAATGTCATGGCTGATGCACTAAGTCGTAAGTCTTATTGTAACAATCTAATGTTACAACAAGGTCAACCACTTCTCCATGAGGAATTTCGGAAGTTAAACCTTCACCTTGTTCCTCAAGGATTCCTATCCAACTTGGTGGCGAAACCTACACTTACGGATCAAATTATAGAAGCCCAGAAGCATGATGCCGGGATATCTCGAATCAAGAAAAACATTAAGAAGGGTAATGTTGGATGCTTCTCGGAAGATGATCGAGGTGTTTTCCTCTTTGAGAACCATTTGGTGATCCCGAAGAATAAACATCTACGACAGTTAATCCTTAAGGAGGCTCATGATTCTCCTCTCTCAATTCATTCGGGTAGTACCAAGATGTATCAGGACCTGTGCCAGAGGTTCTGGTGGACTAGGATAAAGATAGAAATTGCTCAGTTCGTTGCTAACTGCGACGTTTGTCGTCGCGTGAAAGGAGAACATCAAAGGCCTACTCGCACCCTTCAACCTTTACCTATTCACAAATGGAAATGGGATAAGGTTGGTATGGATTTCATTACCGGATTTCCCAGGACCAAGAGAGGGAATAATGCTATCTTTGTGGTCATCGACCGTCTTTCCAAAGTGGCTCATTTTCTTCCTGTTCGGGAGGGTATAACTGCTAGCCAGCTAGCAGAGTTATATGTTTCTTGAATAGTTTCTCTTCATGGTGTTCCTTTGGAGATTAACTCAGACCGTGGAAGTATCTTTACTTCCCGATTTTGGGAAAGTTTTCAAACCGCTATGGGGACTCATCTATCCGTTAGCACTCCTTTCCACCCGCAATCAAGTGGTCAAGTTGAGCGAGTCAATCAAATTCTCAAAGACATGCTCCGAGCTTGTGTCATATCTTTTGATATGAACTGGGAGGTGTCTTCCATTTGCCGATTTTGCTTATAACAATACTTATCAATCAAGCTTGGGCAAAGCCCCTTTTAAACTTCTCTATGGATGAAGGTGTCGAACACCTCTTAACTGGTCGGAAACCGGAGAGAGGCAACTCTTTGGCCCGGATATGATCTAGGATGCAGGGCAGCAAGCTCGCATTATTCGTGAAAAGTTGAAAACAGCCCAATCTCCTCAAAAGAGCCAATATGATCGCCATCATAAGGCTATGACCTATGAAGTTGACGAGAAGGGTTACCTTCGGGTTACACCTCTGAATGAAACCCCAAGCTCACATTGAATCAAATAATTCAAATTTGGTGAAATTTCAACAAATCCAAAATGCCCTTCAAAAATGTTCCCTATGTCTGATAAATTTGGACATGATTATAACAGGGACCATCTTAATTATTTGGACACCTAAAGCAATTTAAAAATAATTGATAAAGCCCCTAGAAATATTAAATAAAGCATTATCAATAATTTAGTTTTCAAATTATTTTGAAACTTTTCAGATAAGTCTGAAATATTCAAACTTCAATATATAAAATGTTTTGGATATTTTACAAAGTCATTTGTAACTTCAAATAAAATAAACAAATGTCAGAAGTTAGAAAAGAATTGAAATAAAAAAAGAAAGGAAAGAAGCCCACCTCGGCTAACCTAAGGAAGGGGCCCGGCCCACAGGGGCAGCAACGTCTTCTTCCTCCTGCCAGGAGGAGAAGCAGTTGCGTGCCGCCCCTGCAGCCTGCGATGGCCGCGCTGGCCACCTCCACCCTGCCTGCCTGGCCGCCTCCTCGTCACGCTGGCGAGGGGATAGGCTCGGCCGCCGCTCTAGCTGCTTCCCTCTCGCCATTTCCCCTCTCCCTCTCCTCTGTTCCCCTCCTCGCGGAGCGAAGCCGCCGGTGATTCGCCGTCTCCCGTGCGTCCCCGACCCCGCTAAGGCAATAGAAGCCTCTCCGGTGAGGCCCCAGACCCTTTCCCCCCCAGTCTCGTCGCCGTTCCCCCCCTCCAGCCCCGTTTGTCGCTGGAGCCGAGAGGAGCTCGCCGCCGGCCATGGCATAGTCGTGGCCACAGCGGCCAAAGCTCGCTCCTGGCCATGGGCTCTTGCTCGTGGAGCTTCCAGGAGGCCGTTGCCGCCCTCAGCTCTGCCTCCCGCAGCCTGTAGTACCGCAGCTGCTCCTACCCGAGCCGTCGCCGCCGCGCAGCTCGACGTGGCTGCCGTTCCGGTGGCCCCCGAGCCCCCCTAGGTGCCCAGCTAGACGCGCCAGTGATTCAAGTTTCCCCGCAAAAAGCTCTCCACGCCTACTCTTATTTATAAAGAGCACTATTCTTCTTTAGTTAGGTAGTTCTCCCCCCTCTATGAGACCGTAAGACCCCGGTGGAATCGAAGGCCCGCTTACTAATAGGCAAGAGGGGACCCTTTCTCGCCCAGCCCTACCTACATCAGTGAAGTTGGAACCGAGGAAGACAATGTTCAACACACATGAGACAAAATGAAGGTATGGGACGGCCAGTTCACCACGGAAAGGACTAGCCGCCTCCCGATGCCCTCTGTGCGCCAAATGATTGCCGGAGGCGCGATTCCGGCGAGACACCGCCGTGTGGATGGTCACCGCCAGCCCCACTCCGGTGGGCGCCGACGTGGCCGTCATTAGGGGGCTAATACCCCTAATTAGTTTAGCCTCCTGCCACTGACAGTGGGCCCCAGGGTGGGTCAAATCCTCTGGTCAGCGCGAAGGTTAAGCCTGAGACATTGATGTGTGGACCCCGGACGTCAGGTTTGACTCTGGCCTGGTTAGCTGATCAGCTAACATCACAGCGACGTAAGGCTGACACCATAATTGTATTTTCTAGTTTAAAAATAATTACAGAAATTGTTTAAAACTTCAAAAATTCATTGAAATTAATCTGTAAATCAGATGAAAATAATTTATATATGAAAATTTATCAGAAAAATCCAATGAATCCAACGGGGTTATTCTCATGCATGTTAGAGAAATATAAATAGGTCAACATTGACATTTACTAATAGGTTAGTATATGGAATTGAAATAAAGAACAATTTTGAATCTATATTCAACTTCATTTCAAATCAACATGAACACTAGTTGCATTAGCTCATACATACATGCTATCATGCCATGATCATGCATCATATTGTTGCACTTGCGTGTGTTTATTGTTTCTTATCTGCATTGCGGTAGGCCCTACTTCTGAGGATACCCCCGAGTATCCCGACGAAGGAGAGAACCTTTCTGCTACCCAGCAAGGCAAGCAACCCCTTTGATCATTCCGATAGCATCCTACTCTCTCGCTCCTGCTCTTCTTTATTGCATTAGGACAGTCGATCACATGTCAGTCATACACGGTAGATGATCCTATTCTGCTGCATAACCTGACATTGTCACAGTAAATAGCTAAACCTTGCAACCTAGCATACCTGGTAGATGCTTGTACCATGTTGTGCTTAGCTTACTTTGCCTGCTATGCTTAGAGTTGTGTCAGGTATGATTCATCTGGGTGATCAACTGAGTGAAACGATGTTGTTCTGATGTGGTGATAAAATGATGAACTCGATTCGGTAAAGGTAGTGGCGAGAGGCTATGTAGGAGTACATAGCGGGTTGTCTCATTGGGACCGTTCTTAGGAAATGAGTTCCGTGTTTGTGATCCAAGACTAGTTGCTACCACACATTGGGTTCCGGTAACTCGACCCCTCTCGACTTATCAGTCGCTTAGTCCTTGGTCCAGGAGTTGCAAGTAGTTTCTGGTGTTTATAGCATGCTGGAGGGGCTGTGCGTAGCGCTGACCTTAGTGGTGGGTTACGACGCGGTAGGCAGTGGCATGGTGTACCAAGGGTCACCCGAATGGTGGGCTTGGGAACCCTGCGCACATCGTTTGGGGCCATAGCGGAAACTTCGGCCGGACTTCCGTGCGGGTTCAGTCTCAAATAGGTGATAGCTTGGACTAGAGGTCTTATGTGTTTGACGGTCGTGGCCGACTCCCTCGCTGGGCATCCGCTTGAAGGTTGCCAAGGTGCATGGTTTTATGAGCACACATCGATAAGTGGCAAGAGCGTGTGTGAAGAAGTACACCCCTGCAGGGTATGAAACTATTCGAATAGCCGCGTCCTCGGATATGGACTACTTGGAGAACTTATGCTGTTCATAGATAATCAGATGGATACTCATAAAAATATCAAGACAAGTGTGAGTACCATGGATGGCACTCTCCCAGGAGAGGGAAGTGAATCCATGGTGATGTATTGTTGTGGGTTTAGTGGACTCGTGTGAGATATCTAAAATTGTAATAAAGAGTTAAAATTTGAGTAGTGTAGGTTAGCCATGAGTCAAAGCTGGCATTGCTGCATAAACTCCACCACCTCCTTGATGATACATGAGCATGATTAGACTAGGTCTGTTCTAAAGACTTGCTGAGTACATTTGTACTCACGTTTGCTTAATAAATTGTGCAGATGAGACCCAGGACCCATCAGGTGGGTTCTATCTAGATGTCGATGATGCCGAATAGCTGGTGTCCCAGCTACGACCTTATGCCCTATGGTGGGATGTAGATAGTCAGGCCATGTGCCTTTTAACCCCTTTCATCTGTCTATACTCAGACAGCTTAAGCTTCCACTTGGTATGTATGAAGTTGTTTGTATGACTTGAGTGTCGGGTGATGTGATCCCTATCTGTAAGAACATATTATGCAAGGCTCGTCTGAGCCTCTTAAATAAAAGTCATGTTGTTGTATGGTTATGTTGTGATGCCATGGTTGTATCTATGCATATCGAGCATGTCGTGCGTACGTGTGATGTGCAACGGTATGTATGGGATCCGACACCTAGTCGTGTGCCTTTAGTAGTACTCTTTATGGGAAACTGTCTTTTTGTGCTTCCATAGAGCCATGGTAGCTTGCTACTGCTCCGGACACATTGATTGACCGGCATGTGTCCTTCTTTGTTGCTGTGTCTGTCCCTTCGGGGAAATGTCTCGCAGTGTAATGGAGTCCCTGTAGCCTGTTACGACTCGTCTACGTGCAGTGATGGTATTTATGTCTCACAGCGTAATGGAGTCCTTGTAGCTTTCTATGACTCGTCTACACACGCTTGAGGCCGACACCTGCATTGTTGGGTTACGTATGCCTATTTCCGTACGGATGTGCCACTTGGGTTCTATGACTAGTAATGCTGTCCCGGGTTCTGTGTCGTGTGATTGCCAGCGACATGTTCACATATGTGTGTCAAAAGACGCAAATGGTCTCGGCTAAGGTAAGGCTGCAGCCGTGGAACTTATCGTGCGTGAGGCCGCAAAGTGATGTGATATGTTACAGTCTGGATTCATATGGCTTAGGATCAGGGTCCCGACACTCATAATCCTCATCGCAAGGCTATGCTTATCTAGGTCGGATCACCCGAGGGGCCCAGAGTTTATCTCTCCTGATCGGAGCGGCAAATCCCATCTCACAGTAGTTTGTTTCATTGGAATACTTCGGCAAAATGCCCAATCCTCTCCTAATGAAGGGGTTACCCGGTTGTCTGGAGACGCCCGAAGTTCCCAAGCCGCGGCCCATGCAGCTTCTGCTAGAGAAGCCCACTGGCCAATCTGACGCCCCGCCGATTTTGGTGATGATGTATCCATCACCAAATGGAGGTGGAGAGTGCCATGTATCATCGCCAACCATGGGAAGCCATGCGGCACCCAATTTTCTCCGAACGGGAGTTCTCCGCCCTACGCTCGGCGGATGCACACCTTGGTGTCGCCCGAGCTGGGTTTAGTGAAGCTATGAAGTTGATAACAACCAGCATACAGGTAGGTGATCGGTTTTTATAGAATCCGAAGATTTGTGTAAGCCCAGTAGCCCCCAAGCCTTAATTTGGTTTGAAACAAACGAATTAAGGATCTCTGCACTACTTTACTGCTAATGCAGGCCTCAAAGCAATAGTGTCAGCAATTGGCCAAGCAGCTCGAGAAGATACGCACGAAAGTACAAACTGTGAAGGCCGAACTGGCACAAGTAAAGTGTTTCACGCGGGAGGCACGTGGTGAATGTACATTTACTGCTAATCTTAATGTACCATCGTGCCTGACACATGGATTCCGTGTAGCAGCCGAATCAAGAGGGCACATGGAAAGGCAGTTGGTAGAAGCCCGAGACTCCCAGAGGTATACCGAGTCCCAGCACCAGGCTAGCTTCCTTGTTGTGCAAAAGCAGGCCAAAGAAATTAAGAGTTTGAATATTCAATTGGCCCAAGCTCAAGAAGAAAACCGAAAGCTTCAGAGGGGCGTGTCCGGTAAGTACAATTCTATTATCAGCAAATATATCTGATGAAGGGAATAATAGTAAGCATGCTGATGCCTTATGTACAGGTCTCCTGTCTGGGCATCCTGAAGTGGAGATCGAATCATACCAAGGGGGACCCGCTGAAGGAGCTGACCTCTCTCCATGGGCGCGTGCAGAAGGCAATGAAAGGAATGGTGAAGGCACTATGGCCTACCGAACAGCCACCTGAAGGGCTAGCCGCACTCATGGATCGACCCAAGGGGGAGCACAAGAAGCATGTGCAATGATCAAACCCGTTTCACCGGACTTCACCCCAAGCGTATGGCACGGGTTGGTCCCGTGGGATCAGATGGAAAAGAAGTGCCACTCCACCTGGTGTATGACTAGGTGATGCCTGCCGCCCGTCTTTCGCAAGCAGACTGCCCCTTAACACCATAGTCAATTGTCTGGGCTGCTGTTACGACATCTATGGGATCGTAGGATCCCTTTTTTGGTTCGGCAGGGGGGGAGGATGGCATAGAGAGCAGATCGAACAGACAGACATGCAGGATTTTTACCCAGGCTCGGGCTGCAAGGATGCAGAAAACTCTACTCCTGGTTGGGTGTATTATCGGAGTGTTGAGGGTTCTATCTACAACGATCAGGGTCTGGAGTCCGAAAGTGTCCAAAAGGAGAGTCCTCTACCATATCGCCCTGGGCTTCCTTTTATATGACAAAGGGGATCCCAAAAGTGGCATACAATGCGTACACGGGGTATACAGAGCTATAGTGTTATCATACGTAACACTGACGGTGTAGGACATGCTCATTTAATGTGCCGTCAGGCATCTCTATCGGCCTGCGGGACGGGACAGGAGCCCGTCCCATCGGCACCGCTTAGCCCCTCTATTGCCGGTGCCTAGACATGTACCTAGGCGGGGCGACACCTGGCATGTGTTCTGGCGGGGCCTTGCCAGGGCTTCGCCTTGTCGGGCCTTGCTGGTGCTTCTCCGTCTGGAAGTTTTCTATGCTTGTAACTGGCAGCTCCTTGCTAGGCCTTGCCGCCAGGGTGGCTACTACTGTCCATGCATGAGTAAGGGGCACTAGAGTACCCAAAACTCTAGTGCACCGACAGGAGCCCCCGGGCCTGGGCCACACATGGCATGAGGCGTTGTTGGGCTAGGCCCAAACAATGCTCAGGCATGCACGGCAGGCATTGTGGTTGTGATTATTACGCTTACTGTGCCTCCCCACTACACCCATTGAATGCGGGACGTGGGATACGTACGCAGCGCATGCATAGCGGGGAGGCAGCAACAAGCACCCGTGACTTAAAGTCCTGGGCGAGGCAGTAACTGCGGCGCCAAGGATTGGAGCAACGGGACGGTTGCTATTCGCCCCGTGATCGAGGGCGCCGGTATTGGGGGAGGCGGGGGGAGAGCCAGCCCCCCACGCTTCCCTCTATAAATTGAGGGATAGTGAGGGCGATGCTCATCCATCCTTCCTCCCTCATCGAGAACGAACCTCCATAGCTCGCCCTTCCAGGTCTTCTCATCCCTTGAGCGGTTCTCACCCTTAGCCATGAACAGGGGGCGAGGGCGGCCGTCGCCCTTAGCTCCGAGGAGTTCTCGTCGGGATCATGCCATCGCTTCAGCAACAAAGGCGGAGGGTGGCTCAAGCGTGCATGGTGGAAGAGGCTCGAGGGGTCGAGGCCGTCGTGGGGACCGAGGTCGGGAAGGCGGAGCGCTGCCCCACCTCTTCCTCTGACGCCGGGCCTCCTCCTCGAAGAGACCCACACCGAGGGGACGGCACTGGAGTTTGTCCTCGAGCTGGGTGGTCCCATCCGGAGCCATCTGCGCCTCCCTCGCCCTTTCGCCAGGGCGATGGAGGCCGGCGAACAGCCCGTCCTGTGGTTACGGGCGCATGGTTGTTGTAACAATGCGATGGGGTGGACGTCGAGTACCCGGCGAGCCATGTCATGTTCCTCAGGCGTGGCTGGAAGACCTTTGCCCGCACCCAGAGCCTCTAGGAAGGGCATGTCCTTCGTTTTAAAATGAAGGGGGCCAATATGCTCTCTGTCAAGATTTATTGGCGCTCAGGCATCCTTCTTAGCTGTTGCGAACAGAGCTCGAGCGTCGCCAAAAGCTCCTCCTCGAGCAAGAGTGATGAGCAGGATGGAGTCGGTGAAGGCGACAACGAGTCCGAGCAGTAGGCCGTCAAGTCAGACGACCTGAGCTCTGACTGATAGGTGGCATCACCATCATCGTTAGCCTCCCTCCTCTCCCCCTCTCGACAAGGCGCTCTTGCCGGGGGTCCGTGTCCCGGGCACTGCCTGATCTTCCAGATGGATCTTCTGGCAGGCCCATGGGCTTCATCTTCGTCTCGCCTCCCCCTCCTCGTCAGCACATCGCTGGTCCAGGAGGGGCAGGCTCTTGCATGCCCATCTGTCAGCCCTGCCCCCTTCTCGAAGTGTTGGTCTAGAGGGGTCAGGCTGGGCTTCTGCCGGGGGACTCTCGCCATCTTTTTCTTCTTGTAGCCCGCCTCCCCTTTCCATCTTTTTCTTCTTGTAATCTCCCCTAGGGGAGGAAGTCAAATAAAGATGTACTTAGGAAAAGTTGACATCTCATGTATATTTTAACCTATTTGAATAACTGAATATTATCTTCCTCGTTAGACTGCTCCTTTGTATGGAACCTTCCCCATGCTTTTACGGAAAAAAGCATGCCAGTGCGTGTGGCCCTATCACGAGCGCTTTGAGGAACGAGTCCTTAGCAGCCTGCGGGTGGTGCCACTACCAGCAAGGTACCTTGACGCTCTAGGGGCAGCCACTTAAGCCGCTGATCATACTCGAGACAGGATAAGGGCGCAAGCACAACCACTTTGAGTCATTGAGCGAACTCCAAACGAAACAAGGGCGTGGGCGTAGCCACTTAAGCCGTCGAGCAAACGCGAAACAGAGTAAGGGCATAGCCAATTGCGGCAAGGTTCCTGTGGGTGCAGGTTTTCCATACAAAAGTCGCAATCGCCCAAGGAAAATAACTTCAGAAGAATTCACTTAGGGTTTTCATAGCTTATCTTTCCGTTGCAGTACTCCTTCCAGCAAGATGTTTTCTTCGAACGCACCTGTAGGTATCCATACCACCATTCCCCCATGGAAAAGCTACATGCGAGGTAAGATTCTGTCCTTTGAGAAAAAGAAAGAAGAGAAAATAGGGATATGGAACCTTGCAGGGAGCAAGTGTAACACAAAATCTCAGACAAACATGTACATAAGTAATCATGAAAATCAACAAGATTTGTTGAGCACTTAGCTTTATCCAACTACGCATAGGGTCTACACTTGGCTTTGTACCAAGTTTTACATGCTTCAGCAGCAAGACTTGTACACAAGGTGGTATCCGGGAGACCCGGCAACCGCGCCTTATGGGTAGAACTTACGAAGATGTTCGATATTCCAGGATTTGCTCACTGGGATGCCATCTTCGGTCTCTAGGCGGACTGCACCAGGCCTGGTGACTCGTACTAACTGATAAGGGCCTTCCCACTTTGGCATCTACTTGTTTGAATTCTTGGCGGACTGAACGCGCCGAAGAACAATGTCGTCTTCCTCAAGACTTCGGGCATGAACCTTGTGGCTATGGTAGCGGCACAAGGTTTGCTAGTAGCGTGTAGCTCGCGTAGCAGCCTGAAAACGGTCTTCCTCGAGGAGTGTCACATCATCTTGCTACAACTGCTCTTGCTCAAGCTCATCATAAGAGAGCACTCGAGGTGACCCGTATATGAGTTTTGTGGGGAGAACTGCTTCCGCCCTATATACTAGGGAGAAGGGTGTGTAGCCAGTAGCTCAATTTGGTGTCATCCTGATTGACCAAAGAACCACTAGCAACTCATCAATTTAGGGCCTTTCGCACTTGTGGAGCTTGTAAAAAGTTCTTGTCTTGAGGCCTCGCACCACTTCAGCATTAGCCCTTTCCGCCTGGCCGTTGCTCCTTGGGTGGGCAACAGAAGCAAAACAGATTCTGCTGCCAAGGTTTTGGACATACTGCATGAAGGTGCGGCTCATGAACTGTGTGCCGTTGTCTGTGATGATCATGTTGGGAACACACAAGCGACAGACTAGTCTTTTGAAGAACTTGACGTCTGACTGTGTTGTCACCTTTCTCACTACTTCCACTTCTAGCCACTTCGTGAACTTGCCGATTGCTACGTACAAGTACTCATAGCCCCCGGCAGCGCAGGGGAAGGAGCCCAAGATGTTGAGCCCCCAGACCAAAAATGGCCAGGAGAGAGGAATTGTCTGAAGGGCTTGAGCTGGTTAATGTAACTTCTTCAAAAGAAACTGACATGCTTCACACTTGGTTACTAGCGCAATCGCATCCTAGAGGGTAGTGGGCCAAAATAAATCTTGTCGGAATGCCTTACCGGCAAGCGCTCTTGACCCTATGCGGGAGGCACATATGCCTCCATGTATCTCCGCCAACAGCTCCAGACCATCCTCCCGAGTAATGCACTTAAGTTTCACATCATTCGGCCTCTTTCTATACAGGGCGTTGTCCACGAACTGGTACATACTAGACCGGCGGGCTACTTTCTCTGCTTCCTCTTGTTCCTTAAGAAGTTCTCCTGTTTGAAGGAAATGGACTATGTGTTGTGCCCATGCTGAAGCCTGGGGCTCGACAACAAGGACCAAAGGCATATCCTCAACCGGGGGAGCATTTATCTCAATGACAAAAGTTCGAAACCTTGTCGGAGCCTGTTGCCCCCCGGCAAGCTTGGGAGGAGCATGTGCTTCCACGGCAAGGTCCTGAGGCCCCGCCGGAGCATGGCGCTCACCGGCAAGCCTGGCATCGTTTCTGCCACCCTCCTTGTCGGCGGCTTCTAGGAGCTCTGCCGGGAAATGCTTGTCGAAACTCAACTTCCTTCTTTTCTCTTGTCCACTTGATGGTGTAACAGATGGTTGAGTTAGTCGAAGCACAAAAGTTCCTGGTTCCACATGTACCTTAAGGGCAACACACTTTGACAGGCCATCGGCTACGCTATTCTCCGCAGGCCGTCAAAGCGTTCTTCCAACTTCCTCACTTCATCTACATAAGATTCCATCAATGGACTCTGATAATCTTTGTTCACTTGCCTGATGACAAGCTGAGAGTCACCTCTGAGAATTAGTTTCTTGATCCCAAGATCTGCCACGAACCTGAGACCGGCAAGCAGCCCTTCGTACTCAGCTGTATTGTTCGTTGATCTCTCCTTGCAAAAATACATCTGAATTACGTACTTAAGGTGCTCTCCGTGGGGGAGACAAGTAGCACTCCAGCACCGGTGCCTTGCAGCGAGAAAGCTCCATCAAAATAGATGATACACTCTTGATCCGTTTCCTCGCCGGGGAGAGTTGACTCTAGAACTTCTTCATCTGGTGTTGGGGTCAATTCTGCAATGAACTCTGCCAAGGCCCTGCTCTCGATGATGGAAGTGCTTTCGTACTTGAGACCAAATCTTGATAGTTCCAAAGCCAACTCCACAATCCTTCCGGTAGCCTTTGGGTTCCTCAGAATCCATTGTAACGGGAAGCGAGTGACAACGGTGATCTCATGTGCTTGGCAGTAATGGCGCAGCTTCCTCGAGGCCATAAGGAGGCCGAAGAGCAACTTTTGCACACCATAATACCTTGATCTATCCCCCTGAAGGAGGGAGCTGACAAAATAGACTAGGCGCTGCACCATCTTCTTTTTCTGGATTGTCTCGGTCAACTGCGCAGATCCTGCCTTGTCAACACCGGACCCTGCCGGGGAATGTCCTGGCTTGTCACCCGGCGGTCATGCCATTGCCGCTGCTTCTTCATCAACTTCTCTTTGAGCTACTAACGCAGCACTCACCACTTGATTAGTTGCTGCTAGGTACAACAGCAATGACCCTTGTGGTTTACGCGCGACTAGGACTGGCGGAGAAGAGAGGTACTTCTTCAAATCCTGCAGTGCTACCTCCGCTTCTGGAGTCCATTTCATCGGACCTGCCTTCTTCAAGATTTTGAATAAGGGCAGGGAACGCTCAGCAGATTTTGAGATGAACCTACTCAGAGCAGCAACACAGCCGGCAAGACGACGCACATCTTTGACATCTCCCCATACGTGGCGCGCCAAAGATGTCAACGCAGCCGTGACGACACCTACGGGATCAGAGGATCCCTTTTTCGGTTCGGCAGGGGGGACGACGATGGCACACAGAGCAGATCGAACAGACAGACACGTGGGATTTTTACCCAGGTTCGGGCCGCAAGGATGCGTAAAACCCTACTCCTGCTTGGGTGTATTATTGGTGTGTTGAGGGTTCTAGCTATAGAGATCGGGGTCTGGAGTCCGAAAGTGTCCAAAAGAAGAGTCCTCTACCGTATCGCCCTGGGCTTCCTTTTATATAACAAAGGGGATCCCAATAGTGGTGTACAGTGCGTAAACAGGGACTGGCGGAGAAGAGAGGTACTTCTTCAAATCCTGCAGTGCTGCCTCCGCTTCTGGAGTCCATTTCATCGGACCTGCCTTCTTCAAGATTTTGAATAAGGGCAGGGAACGCTCAGCAGATTTTGAGATGAACCTACTCAGAGCAGCAACACAGCCGGCAAGACGACGCACATCTTTGACATCTCCCCATACCTGGCGCGCCAAAGATGTCAAGGCAGCCGTGACGACACCTACGGGATCAGAGGATCCCTTTTTCGGTTCGGCAGGGGGGACGACGATGGCACACAGAGCAGATCGAACAGACAGACACGTGGGATTTTTACCCAGGTTCGGGCCGCAAGGATGCGTAAAACCCTACTCCTGCTTGGGTGTATTATCGGTGTGTTGAGGGTTCTAGCTATAGAGATCGGGGTCTGGAGTCCGAAAGTGTCCAAAAGAAGAGTCCTCTACCGTATCGCCCTGGGCTTCCTTTTATATAACAAAGGGGATCCCAATAGTGGTGTACAGTGCGTAAACAGGGACTGGCGGAGAAGAGAGGTACTTCTTCAAATCCTGCAGTGCTGCCTCCGCTTCTGGAGTCCATTTCATCGGACCTGCCTTCTTCAAGATTTTGAATAAGGGCAGGGAACGCTCAGCAGATTTTGAGATGAACCTACTCAGAGCAGCAACACAGCCGGCAAGACGACGCACATCTTTGACATCTCCCCATACCTGGCGCGCCAAAGATGTCAAGGCAGCCGTGACGACACCTACGGGATCAGAGGATCCCTTTTTCGGTTCGGCAGGGGGGACGACGATGGCACACAGAGCAGATCGAACAGACAGACACGTGGGATAATCATGGTGTATGCCGATAATCATTAGTACAAGATTGGTTCAGCCAAACATAGGGTAAGAAAAGAAATTGGCCATGTCAAACAGCAAAATGGGAAGGGAATAAGAAAAGGGCAAAAATAAGAAGGGGAAAAAGGAAACAAATGTGGGGGAGTGAGACGACACCGGTTTATCTGTCGAAGCGCCGAAGATGAGTTGTGTTCCATGGGTTTGGTTCAAGGCGGTTGTCGGATAGACTCCACAAATGATAGGCACCTCCCGCGAGTACTTCGTTGATGATGAAAGGACCTTCCCATTTGGGGTTGAGTTTATGCTTCTATTTCTTCGGGAGTCATAAGACGAGTTTGCCTATGTTGTATGCTTTTGCCGTGACCTCCCTAATTTGGTAACGTCGAGCTTGCTATTGATAAAGGGTGGAGCGAGCTAGAGCTATGTCACATCCTCCCTCCAAGGCGTCTAAGTCGTCCTGCCGACCCAACTCAGCCTCCTTTTCCTCGTACATGCGCACTCTTGGTGCGTCATGGATAATATCGAAAGGGAGGACTGCCTTTGCCCCATAGACCATAAAGAACGGTGTGTAACCCATTGATCTGTTTAGCGTGGTATGCAGGCCCCATAGAACAGAGTCGATTTCGTCCACCCAATGACAGTCAAACTCGTGAAGAGAGTGGACCAAACGTGGCTTGCTGCCGCTCATAATGAGACTGTTTGCTCGCTCGACAGTCCATTGGTCTACGGATGATAGACCAACGCATAATCAAGCTCTATGCCCTTTTTTGCGCACCAGTCCTTGACCTCTTGGGCCATGAAGTTGGATCCATTATCCGTTATTATACTATGCTGGACACCATAACGGTGTACTATGCTGGATATAAAGTCTATCACTGGTCCGGATTTAGCCGACTTGACAGGCTTTGCTTCTATCCATTTGGTCAACTTGTCAACCATGACCAGTAGGTATTTATTTTTCTTGGCTCCCCCTTTAAGTGTTCGACCATGTCCAGCCCCCAGACCGCGAAGGGCCAGGTGATTGGAATAGTCCGAAGAGCTGTTGGGGGCATGTGACTTTGATTTGCGAAGAGTTGACACCCTACACAATCTTGAACAAGTGACTGGGCGTTCGTCCGAGCTGTGGGCCAAAACAAACCAGCTTGGAAGGCCTTGCTGACAAGGGATCTTGTCGCGGCGTGATGCCCGCCCATGCGTGTGTGGATTTCAGCGAGGACCTCCCATCCTTCTTCCTCGGATATACACCGCTGTAATATTCCGGTTGTACTTTTCTTGTATAACTCACCCTCGTGTACTTTGTAGGCCTTGGATCGGCAAACTATGCGATGTGCCTCGGTATGATCATCGCAGAGTTCCTTGTGAAGAAGGTAAGCGTGGAAGGGCTCTGTCCATTCAGCCAGGAAGTCCGCCAGTACCTGAGATTTAATGGCATAGTGTGGCTTGTAGGTTATTTCAAAGGGAATGAGCTCAATGGCCCATTTGGCTATGCGGCCGGTGGCGACCCTGTTGTTGATTATATCATTCAGGGGGACCTCAGGTGCCACTGTTACCGCACACTCCTCGAAGTAGTGTTTGAGTTTCCTCGACGCCATGAATAATGTATAGGCTATTTTTTGGTAATGTGGGTATCTGGACTTGCACTGTGTTAGCACTTCTGACACATAATATACCGTTTTCTGTGTTCGGAATTTATGTCCTTCCTCCTCTCGTTCAACAACGAGCACCGCGCTGACAACTTTGTTGGTGGCCGATATGTATAATAACATAGGCTCACCGGCACCTGGTGCCGTGAGTATGGGATTGGTTGCTAGTAGTGTTTTGATTTCTTCTAAAGCAGCCACTGCCTCATCGGTCCATTCGAACTTGTTGGTCCGCTTTAGTAGCTTATAGAGCGGCAAAGCCTTTTCTCCGAGCCAGAAAATAAAGCGGCTTAATGCCGATACGCACCCAGCTAGCCTCTGGACATGCTTCAGCTCTATGGGAATTGCAAGTTTTGATAGAGCACGGATTTTAGCTAGATTGGCCTTTATTCCTCTATGGGAGACGATGAATCCAACTAGCTTACTAGAGGGAACTCTGAATACATATTTTTCCGGATTGAGCCGTATATCATATTCACGTAGACTAGAGAAGGTTTGTCGTAAGTCGTCGATCAACTAGCCGACGTGTTTGGTTTTGATTACCACATCATCCATGTATGCCTAGACAGTCTTACCGACCTGTGTCGCGAGACATGTTTGGATCATGTATTGGTATGTGGCCCCGATGTTTTTTAGCCCGAAAGGCATCGTGTTGAAGTAGAATGGTCCGTAGGGGGTGATGAACGCAGGATCCGCTTGATCGGATTCCTTCATTTTAATTTGATGGTATCCGGAGTAAGCATCGAGGAAACACAAAAAAATCATGTCCGGCTGTGGCGTCAATGATCTAGTCTATGCGTAGTAAGGGGAAAGGGTCCTTGGGGCAGGCTTTGTTGAGGTCTTTGAAGTCGACACACAGCCACTAGGACTGTTCGTTCTTAGGTACCATCACCAGGTTTGCCAGCCACTCAGGGTGTTTAATATCTCAAATAAATCCGCCCTCGAGCAATTTAGCTAATTCTTCACCCATGGCTTGTCGCTTGGGCTCGGAGAAGCGGCGCAGAGTCTACTTGACGGTCTTAAAGCCTGGGATAATTTTTAAGCCGTGTTCGGCGAACCTACATGGGATTCTAGGCACATCAGATGGATGCCACGCAAAAAGGTCCCAATTCTCGGGGAGGAAATTCCGCAGTGCTTCATCCATGAGGGGATTGAGCTGGGCTCCAATGGACGTTGTCTTATTGGGGTTCGTCGGATGTACCTGAAATTTAACAATTTCCTCTGCGGGTTTGAAGGATGTGGACATGGGCCTTTTGCTAAGGATCATATCGTCCTTATTAACTGTCAATCGTAAGGCGGTCAACTCTTCGGCAACAAAAGTTTCCGCTAATACCTCGAGGGAGAGCGCTGCCATTTTGTTTTCGGCCCGAAGGGCTATGTTCAGATCACTGGCGATCGTGATCACTCCATTTGGTCCTGGCATTTTGAGTTTCATGTACCCGTAATGGGGTATAGCCTGGAACTTTCTAAAGGCGTCACATCCCAATAGGACGTGATAGCCATTTGAGAAGGGTAAAATGTGGAAGAGAAGTTCTTTGGATCGGTAGTTTTTGGTCGTGGGAACACCACGTCCAGGATGATACATCCGTAACAATGTGCCTCTTTCCCTAGGATAATTCCCCGAAAGGTTGTGTAGCTATGTTCGATGCGGGATCGGTCAAACTGCATTTTTTCCAGGGTGGCCTTGTATATAAGGTTAAGACCACTGCCGCCGTCCATTAGCACTTTATGTAGCCTGTATCTATCAATGATGGGGTTCAAGACTAGTGCGACCAGTGAGTGACCGGGAAGAATGGGCAGCTGGTTAGTGTCCTCGAAAGTAATCGGTATGTCTGCCCATGGGCTAGTGGCGGCCACATAGTAGACTTTCTCGAGATCCCTAAGAGCTCTTTTACGCCTGTTCCTCAAGGGGAAGGTCTCGTAGACCATGATGACTTCTGCATTGAATCCGGGCAGCGAAGGAGAGCGCCTACTCGATGGAGGTGTTTCAAGGATGGCCTCTCCACTTTTTGTGACTTTCCTGATGACCCAGCAAGCTCTAAGGCTATGAGTTGGGTTCGTGTTTAACAACACGGAATGTATGGGGCAAGGTTTATCCAATAGTCCGTCGAGGAAAGTGTCGGTCCCTAAAAAAGGCTTGTTTCTTTTTTCCATGGGTTCGTACCTGGCTGCCCGCTTTGCAGGTATACTCTTTTTCTGAGCTCCTCTAGGGTGTTCAGGGAAAAGTGGTTCCGAGAACAACTGTTCGGATTGCCAGATGCTCTCCATGGCACAATACTTTTGTACCAAATCGGATAACTCCAAAAAGTCAGTTATGCATCGACGGGCCAGGGCATTAAGAATCCCTTCATCATGGCAATTGAAATGAAAATTGCCGTTATATCTTGGTCACTAAGACCTTTTATTCTACTCCTAGCGAGTAGGAGTCTGGCCCAAAAGTGGTGGACTAATTCTCCTTGTAGTTGCTTGATATCCCGAAAGTCCAAAGACACGGGCTTTGGTGCGATACTTGGATGGTCGTCTTGGGCGGTGGGTGGGAAAAAATTCGATTCCATGCTGCCACGAGTGTTCGGAACTAAAGTTTCCAAATCGTGCGAAGGATTTCGGACCGGTAACGGTCTGGTTTTATAATGATTCCCCACCTCTGGTTCACCGATAGAGTCTTGGTGATCGTGGACTGAAGTATAGACAGTTTTCAATTCTGGCTGTCAGGCAGAATCCGCAGTCGGACACTCGATGGTAGCAACAAGGTGGGTGACTGGAGGGACATGAACCTCCCTGTCATCGGGTTGGATCCCGAGCCGATCAAAGATCGAAACCTGGTCATCCGATATATGCATAGCCTCGATCCGATCAAAACACTCGTTTAAGAACGAAGCGATGGCAAGATGCATGTCACTAATATGAGTAGTTTCATCGAGCGACATGACGGTTCAAGAGCTACGCCGAAGCGGATCTATGTTCCGTCCAGCCATGGGACCTGATGTCTTTAGTGTCAAGGCGTCCGGATTTACAGGTTTTTCTTTGATGGTTGAGGGTTCCGTTAGAACAAGTGTTCCCTGTGAATCAGCCATGAACTCTAAGGTTCCGAACTTGATACTCTGATTGGGGGGAAAGCTTCCGGTCTGGCCTTGATGGCTGATCGGGCTGGCACGTGACAATATGTTGTTGCCGATGAGACTCTGATCGGGGCGAGAGTCCCCTTGATGCAGATCTTGCTACTTGCGACAAGGTGATCCATCGATTCCTTCGGCCCTCATAGAGGAACTCCCAGTGAAAGCACCAATGTCAGTGTCAAAACTGGCAGATCTCGGATAGGGGGTCCCGAACTGTGAGACTAGAATCGACGGTAATAGTAGATGAAGGGGATCCTAGGTTCGGGCCCTCCTATGGAGGTAATACCCTACGTCCTGCTTGATTGTATTGATGATATGGGGGTTACATAGTTGATCTAGCTCGAGATCGAATAGCTAACCCTAGATGAGTTATTCTCCTATACCCCTAAACCCTCCGTCTTATATGGACGCCGAGGGTGATCTGGGTTTACACATGGTCGGTTACACTCCGAAGAGATAAACATGCCTAACTATAGATAATAACTTGGAGAATACGTTAGGGCTTCTCGAAACTTCCATTTGGCATAGGTGGTCTTTGATCGTCTGATGCTCCCTTTGCGGCCCACACTCTTAGGCCGATAAACAACAGATCGGCTATCCGAGGACACTCTAATCTAGGACTCCCTTAGAGAGCTTGTAAGAACTCATGAGAAGCTACACTTCAATAAGCTCAATTTGGAGCAAGAGCATGAATTCCTTAAAGCTATCAATGACGATTCATCGAAAGAAGACTTCCTCTTATCAAGCCAAACGACTACTCTTGTCTACATTCATTCCACAAGTTAAGACTAAACAAACTAGTAACAAAGGCAAGAAAGGTTCTTCAACTAGTAGAAATAGAAATGATAAATCTAATGATATTGCTCCTAATAGTGCTATTGATTCCACTAATGATTCTCTTAGAGAAGTCACACTTGAGCAAGAAAATGATCTATTGCAAGGGATTATAGAAAAAGTTGTCTACAAAAGTATTGTCGGATGTAAGCAATTCGAGAAAATCATACGCAAGGATCGATGATAACGGAAGAACCATGGCATTGGCTACTTCAATGCCAATGGAGTTGAATGTGAAGAAGGTTAATACCCCAAGCTGAAGTTTGTTCCCCAAAAGGACAATTATGAACGTACTCGTACCAACGTAACAAAAGCTTAAGATGACATTCCACCACAAGACCACAAGATCAAGGGCAAAGACAAGCTCCAAGGAGAGATTGGCACATGCATGGGAAGATGAGTCCCAAGCCATGGTCAAGTGTGTTCCCAAGGCGACTAATAGCTCTACATAATGTAGTGCTACCTCAACTCCAAGGATCCCCATCAAGTTGATGTGGGTCCCGAAGGAGAAGAACTAGAGAAATTCTTGAGGGGTGACTCCGCCAACAAAATTCACTCACATTCATTTTTGGCAAGGACTATTTGCAATCAATATCGACCTTATGAAATAGTTCAAGGAGTCACGCATTCCTTCATAGGTAAGCAAGAGACAAGGTAATTAATGAATCCATGGACATCATCACATATGCATTGCACTCCATGTCCGTAGATATCCTTGTATTTGTCTCTTGTGTGGGACTACCCCATGTAGGTCAGAGGAGTAAGAAACAACGAAGATTGCTCCCAATTCAAGATGATCTTCATCAACTATGAGCATCCACCACTACATCACCCACATGAAGTCTTCTACAGCAAAACACAAGCTTAGTTTGTGCCTCTTTGGGTGGATGTCACATCAAGGGGGAGCTTTACTCTAAGACTTGAGTTAAAGCATCTCTTAAATATGTGAACACACTAAATGCTTTATGTAAAAGTGGTAACCCCACTTGTGCTTAAACGATGAGTATGACATATGATCAAGTATTCTACTTGGCTCCTAAGTCAATATACTCATATATAGATGACTCCATCATCGCCAAAGTGCCTTGTAGATACTATAGTAGTTTTGCATGATTTCCATATTTCATCTCACATTTTATTGTGTGAGCATGTTGGTATGCATATATTTTCTCATTAAAGGATATTCAATTTTTGTTATATGTCTTTCATTTGATTTTGGCCAATTGGATATGCAAGAATGCCTAAGGACCCCCCCTCTAGCTATGTATGCTTTCTCGTATCAAATTCTATTCATGCTTCATCACAAAAATTTGAGCAAGCACTTATCGAACCCTCTGTGTGAGGAGCACTCGGAGTTCCGTTTCGCTAAGATCTGACTTCCCAAACCTCCCAGTGCGATCTCGGTGTAACAAACCTCAAAATCTCGGTTCAACCGGAGCCTATGGTTGCTATGGTTTTATGAATTTTGGTAGCACCGATTCTATAATCTCAGCTTCACCGAGTTTCGCTCTCAACTGACAGTAGAGAAACTCGGCGGCACCAATATATTAGAACCGTTGTGTCATCGACAGCTATGGGATATATATACCCAGCGGAGTCGGTTTTTGAAATTACTTCTTCAAAACCAGTGGTCCTTGCAAAACCCTAGCTGCTGCTCAAATTCTTCGGACTTCTCCCTTGCTCCTATGCGTCTACACCACCGGATGTCATTGGGGTCGATTGCAATCGCACCCACTGTCGCCACCGTAGAAGGCGTTGCCAAGTTTGGGTAACGCCTCGAATCTTTGCACTCCCCGTCCATATCTTGTGCAACAGATTAATTCCCATCTTCTTCCCATAGTGTGAACAAGTTCCACCATCGAGAAATCCATTAGATTAGGGAAGGATGATTTTTTAGGTTTAACCGTCCGCAAATCGAACCTCAGTTTCACCGAGTCAGAAAAGTCATCTAACGTCCAAGATGCGGTACTCTCCCTATTAAGGCTCGAGGACCTCGATGGGGATAGAAGCACATCTCTATGTTTTGCAAGTACATAAATCATTGCAATACATGTAAAATAGGACATATGCATATGAGTTGGCTTACACTCGCCACACACTAGATTACAGATCCACATAATCACAGTTACAATCATCCAAAAAGACAGGGTCCGACTACGGACAAAATCAAATGATAAAAGCAATGATAACTATCTTGCTAAGGCAAGGAAGATGACCAAGTAGCTCCCCTACTCGTCCGGATAAGTCACGTACATAAACCCACATTCTTCATCGAACTCCCACTGGAGCTGGGGCGCATCAACTGGATTGATCTCATCAGTACCTGTACCTGTAGTGTTGTAGTAATCTGTGAGGCACGGGGACTCAGCAATCTCATTAACCTGGGTACGGAGACTATGTAAGCCAATGGGTGACGAATGGTTAAGTGGTGAGGCTGCAACAAGCACTAAGCATATATTTGGGTGGCTAACTTATGAGAGCAATAATAAGTATGGTCGTCTATGCATAATAGACATGAACTAGAATGATCACTAAGTGATCCTGAACACCTACTTACATCAAACATAACCCCATTGTGTTCTCTCTCGGTTCATACTCACGGACAGAGACAATCACGGTTACATACACGTGAAAGGACGTGGATGTCGCCTAGAGGGGGTGAATAGTCACATTAAAATAATTATGGTTTAGGCTTGCACAAATGCAGAATAAAACTAATGTTTAATAAGTCAAGCACAAAACCTAAAACAACTAGGCTCACCTATGTGCACCAACAACTTATGCTAAGCAAGATAAACAACTAAGTGATAGCAAGAAACAATATGGCTATCACAAAGTAAAGTGCATAAGTAAAGGGGCTCGGGTAAGAGATAATCGAGGCACGCGGAGACAACGACGTATCCCGAAGTTCACAGTCTTGCGGATGCTAATCTCCATTTTGAGCAGTGTGGAGGCACAATGCTCCCCAAGAAGCCACTAGGGCCACTGTAATCTCCTCACGCCCACGCACAATGCAAGATACCGTGATTCCACTAAGGGACCCATGAGGGTGGTCACCCAACCCGTACAAACAAGGTTGGGAAAATCTCCACAACTTCATTGGAGGCTCCCAACGATACCACGAAGCTTCACCATAATGGATTGTGGCACCGACGTGAACTCAAATGCTTGGGGCAATCTCCAGAACCTAATTGGAGACCCCGAATCTTGCGCGGAGCATTGCACCACAATGATTGAGCTCCGAGGCACCGCCAACCGTCTAGGGCGCCAAAGTACCCAAGAGGAACAAGCTCTAGGGTGCTCAAACACCCAAGAGTAATAAGCTTCTCAACTTCTCACTTCCACATATCACCGTGGAGAACTCAAACCTATGCACCAAATGCAATGGCAAGGGCACCCGGAGTGCCCAAGTTTTTCTCTCCGAAATCCCACCAAAGAAACTAATGCTAGGAAGGAAAATGAAAGGAAGAACAAAGAAGAATAAGAAGAACTCCAAGATCTAGATCCAAGGGGTTCCCCTCACTTAGAGGAGAAAGTGATTGGTGGAAATGTGCATCTAGATCTGCTCTCCTTTTTCCCTCAAAACTAGCAAGAATCATTGGACGGTTTGAGAGTTAGCAAGCTCGAAGAAGGTCAAAAATGGGGGAAGAACACGAGCTAAAGATATAAGATTAAATGGGGAAGAAGACCCCCTTTTATAGGTTTCATGGGAACCGTTATGCTCACAGCCCGCACAAAGCGGTACTAGTGCTCATGCGAACGGTACTACCGTTGGGGCGGTGGACGCCCTTTGAAAAACAACATCGAGGAGGCAAGAGGCTAGTAGAACCGCCGGAGTGGTACTACCGCTCGTCCTCACGGTACTACCGCTAAGGGTAGCGGTACTACTGCATGCGAGCGGTACTAAGAAATACATCCGTGCCTACCACGGCTGGACTTAACACGGGATTTTGGTCCGAAGCGGTTGTAAGAAATTACATCCGCTCTAGCCGCGATAGTACCGCTGCAATCTTTTAAGAACACCAAAACAGCCACAACTTCTGCAAATGGACTCCGAATTCAACTAAACCATGTTTGTTGGAAAGCTAACGACATGGGCTAACACAATCTTGATATAAATATCAATAATAAGAAAATGATAAAAGTCGCATATGTAAATGGTGAGAACCTTTTCTCTGATAAGACCGGTAAAACCTCCAACACCGAAAATGCAATAGAAGAAGCATATGAAGTCCGTTTTTTATGTACTAGAGATTGTCACATAACCACAAGCTCTACAACCTCAAAAGGATAAAATACAAATAAGAATCAAGAAAGATGATGAAAGGATGCAATGGTTTGAGATTTTGACGAACGATACGACCAAGCTACTCACTTGAGAGCCCCCCTTGATAGTACGACTATCAATCCTATAACCCGGTCTCCAAACTATCACCATGAGACTGGTAAAATAGAAAACCTATCAAGGGCAACCCTTTTCCTTGGACGAAGTCCACTTGAGATAGATGATGACAATCTTGACTCCCTCAAGTTGGACAACCTTTCGTGATTGCATTGGCTCGATGAAGGCTAGTTGATTGCTCCCCCATACTCCACTATGGGTGAGTCACTCTTTGGCACACCTTCACAAGTCCATTGTCACTAGAATGGATGAAAAGCTACAAGCATCATTTCTTCGTGATGCTTCACTTGAACTTGCACATCGCAACCTTGATGGCGATCACCACTTGATGTCATCTTCCATGGATTGTATGAGATCTTCCTCTCAATGCAATCCCGTGGAAAATACCTAATCGTACAAAGAACACTCACGTAGACCATGGGTTAGTACACAAAGCGTAAGGGACAATGCTTACCATACCATTGGATCACTTGATCCTACTTGGTACATCTTGTACGCTTTGTGTGTTGATCAACTTGGTTCACTCTTTGACTTAGTCTTGATCAACCTTGTATCTTATCTTCTATCTTCATAAAGATGATGTCTTGAAGGTAAACATGAATGCTCACACAGTCTTCTTCTTTAAGATATGCTTGCGGTAAGCTCAACTCTTACATGACCAATCTTTGGATAACACCTTGAATACCAGCTTAGTCACCATATAAACTCCTTGAAACGAGCAGATGGACTTCAAGAAGTACCTACGGACAAATCCTTAGAATATAACTCAAGGCAACCATTAGTCCATAGGGATTGTCATCAATTACCCAAAACCACACATGGAGAATTGTGCTCTTACAATCTCCCCCATTTTGTAATTGATGACAACCACTTTCAAGAGAGTTTATATAAGGAAATAAGCACAACCAAGCACACACAAATGCAAAGCAATATATGGATGTGAGATGCAAATGCTTACGCAATAAAAGCAAAATTCTCTAAGCTTTCCAAACTAAACTCTCTAAACTTCTCCCCCATTGGCATCGATTGCTAAAATGGGCGAAAATCCTAGAAAGCCAATATAATAGGTGTTCCTGCAAAAGGTTTGTATTTCTCAAAATACATGTGCAAACAAATACACAAATCCAATGATAAGTAGTTGGGGAAAGACAAACTATATTGAGAACCCAAAGATTGCAAAAAGTATCGTATGGCACAAAGACATACACCGGAGTGAAGCAAGCAATCAGAAGATACTACTTAGAACAATCAATCACATGGACCTACGAGCCACATGAATAAAAGATATTATGACATGGTCAAAAGAGTGTTTAGAAAGAATCTAGAGGAGTTTCCCATGATGTGTGCACAATTAAGAATTTTTGTATTTGAATGTAAGTGCACAAAATAGGATGATGACTCCCCTAAAAATCAATATAAACACACAACAATGTGCAAGCAAGTAGATAAGACAATAAGCATAGTACTTGCACCAAACATATGGTTGAGCAATAGGTAGAAGAGATTAAAGAATAGGCTCAACCAAAATGGTGTATGTGAGTCATGGCAAAGCACTTGAGAGGACTAATATAAGGATGAGCAGTAAGCATCAACATAGTCTTGATGAAATGAGACATATAGTGCAAGACATATCCTTCCCACACACAAACCACTAGCTACTGGGTTCACAAGCTTACTAAGAAGAAAATTAAAAACCAAAGCTTGTGACAACCCGTGTGAAGATAGGAAATAATATCCTTGTCAAGAGGAGGGATACCAATCGAGATGAAAAAACCCTTGTGAAGACAAGCATGAGGAAAATAATCTTTACCACCAAAGAGTGCATAAAGATGCAAGGATATAAGATCCGCACTCATCACAAATTCTTTCATGAAACCACTAAGGAAATAAAAAAGGGAATGCAACAGTGGACGTGTAAGAAAACATGATATGAACTAGAGATGTAACTTGTCTCATGTGTATAAGATTCTAGGCAGAGGACAACCATGATGATATATCCACAAATAATGATGTACACACGGAATAGTTACAAGAAGGAATGGACAAGATATCCAAAAGGAAGTCATAAATATACCAATAAGATCTTTGCTTGAAAGCATAGCACATGGCCTAGTATTTTCTTATTATACATAAATGAACTCCCAGCATACGAATTTCAAAGACATCACAACTAGCAACAAGACATCATCGTTGGGATGCTTTGAGAAAGGAAACAAGTATCACAAGAATGAATCAAGGACTTCATGCCATGATGCAACCTACAAAAGGTTGAATGCAAGAAATGTATGCATTAAGTAGATAATTATTACCGAGATAGCATTGGATGATGTAGTAGACAATAGTTCATCGATCATCCTAGTATGGCTCCAATGAGCACATGGTGTCAACACCTTATTTGTAAGTGAGCCAAGTGTCCAATGTATCTCCAATTGTTACTAGAACAACACCACAAAAAAAGTGGTACCCAAACTCATTGGGACCAAAAAGTTAGTGGAACAACACTACATAGGACAAAACTCCACATAAATATGTGCATATAGATATGAAACTGAATTTCATGCACACTTTAGCCAATTTATGTCATAGTGGAGTCTCCACTATATATTGGGTCAAGGAAAGAGAACATGCCAACGAAAGTACATGTAGAAAATATGCATGCTCGAGGCTTTCAAGAATCAAATCAACACATAGCTGCTAAGATACCAAAAGATAGGGTATCAAGTGGAAATAAGACACCAAAAGAAAAATTATCACTTGAAGGATACCAACGAAAATATACATCAAGGAATGAGATATCCATTGACACATGCCAAATAGAAGGAAACAACATACCAATTGAAGTAAAACAAGAGGTATCAGGTTCCGAAAACAGAGCTAGGTTCTAAACAAACCAAACCCTCCGCAAATTTTCATGATGGCACAAAGAACCATAGAGAGAAGGCTTGCCTCCCACCAACACTCACTTGATGAAGATCAAAAGATTTTATGATGAACACATAAAGAGAGTGTTCTACAAAAAATAGGATAGCTCCCCCAAGAGATGTGCATTATATAGAATTTGTATTTGAATACAAAATGCACACGATGGGATCCTCACTTTCCCTATATCTATAGAAACACTAGACATGCTCAAAAAGATCCACAAGAGGCAAGGAATACAAAAGATAAATAAAATCCTATGTAAAGATGATTAGCAATCTCTACCACTTAAAAGGAATACCAATTGTCAAGGACAAGAAGTATTTGGAAATAATTCCCATTGGTAGATTGCAAATAGATCCAACATAATATTTACTCCTCAATCACAAGCAAATGACACTTGTAGAGATAGCATGCCACCTAGGAAAAAGATAAATTGTAATATCAAATCTAAGTCGCAATATCTCAAATGTACACATTCTTTGGGCTTGTAATAAGCACATAGCATATTAGTCCCCCATTATGTGGTAACCCAACGTTAATAACAAGTGGAAAATGAAATCCAACAAGAGATAATTAATGGACCCTTCAGAATTTGAATTTCTCATGAAAAGACATACCAAATGGAAGCTAGATAATCTTGTAATATCAATACTAAGTGGTATTCCTCATGTACACACATTTTTAGGATTGTGACTTGCACAAAGCACATCACTCCCCCAAAATGGGATAATCCATTAATGTTTTAATTAAGAGAGCCAACTAAGATAAGATAAGATGCAAGAAGGATCAACACAAGACTCACACATACATGATGTGCATCCCATTACACATACTTGATTACTCAAGATAAACAAATAGGAAGAACAACATATATAAACACATGCAAGGTACAAACCACAACATGCAAAGTGGCAAGTAAATAACAATGTAAGCAATTTAAGTACAAGTTATTGTAAGGAGGCACATTGGATATAAGACAGAAACTTGATAATCCAAATGACTCGGCTTGAGATAATATGAATGATGAAGATCCCTTAATTCTTCATGATGTAGCCAAGTCACCAATGCCCTCTAACAACACCTATTGATCAAGTATGAGCTTGTTGGTCCCCAACCAAGTTGGGACCAAAGAGGTTAGTAACAATAGGCTTAGCTACCCAAATGGTTCTTTTATTGACACCACTTTGAGTACCAAAAAACTTGGCAAACACATTGCCAACCTTATCCTTCCCAAGAGAATAGATATTATCAATAATAATTGGGTTGGATAAGTTACAATTCGTGCATGAAGAAGCAAAGTGACCCTTCTCACGACATAAGTTGCAACTTTTACCCTTTAATTTCTTCTCAAATGATTTCTCAACTTGAGGAGTGTTGACTTGGGTCTTCTTGGGAAGAGGCCTTTCTTCAACTGTGGTTGAGCATGTGATTGAACTTTTGGTCGCTTCCCTTGTTGCTTGTTACTTTGAGGCTTCTTATACAATGGGCAAGATATTACATGGTGTCCTTCTATTTTCCACTTGAAGCAAATAATCTTGACCGAATTCTTGACTTGTTCTTGACCCTTCTTCTTGTACTTCGTGGACATATTCTTCTTCTTGGAGTTGAATCCAAGTCCACCTTTGTCATTTGGGAATTTTTGCACACTCAAGATATTGTTGAGTGTGGACTTCCCTTCGCGACTCTTTTCCAAGTCTTTCTTCAAAGAAGTGGCTTGGGCCTTGAGCTCATTGATTTCCTATACATGGTTAGAATCAACACAAGTGATAGAGTAAGTATAAGCTTCATCGTTAGAGCAACATGGCAACGAAAGTAATTCATCACAAGATGTACCAAAATTATGAGTAGATGAACTATGAGGACTAGCACATGGTAATAAAGCATTTCTACTAGATGTAGTGCTAATGTCCAGATGAGGCTCACTAGATGTTACCTTAGTAGTCCTAGCCTCATGAGATATCTTTAGCACATTATGCAATACTAGACGATAGCCATGAGAGGTAGAAAGCTTTTCATTACTTTCTTCTAATTTCCCATAATTGCTAGATAGCAACTCAAGTTGAGCCCTAGCTCAACATTCTCCTTTAATATGAATGCTTCACAAGAAATAGAGTTAGTAGCACAAGCATCATCATTGACAACAAGACGAGAAGGCAACTTGGCAAGCTATTTAGCATATGAAACTTTAAGTTGAGCATGAGACTCAGTGACTTCAATGAGCGAACTCTTAACGACCCTCGATCCATTTTGGAGGTGCTCAAAGTCCTCAGGGAGTTTAGCATGTGCAACTTCAAGCTTATTATTTTTAGTTCTAAAATCATTAGCCACCTTGAGAGATCTTTCATGGGATTCCTTTAATCCAGATAATTTTATAGAAAAGGTCTCCTCAAGAGATTCCTTGGTGGTTTGTTCATTGTCAAGAGCTTGAGATAGCTCCGCGATCTCATTGGCGTAATCATGTTCATGACCTTCCATTTTATCAATGGTGGTCTCATGCTGCTTGAGATAAGCTTCCAACTCCTCAATATATTTCTTGCCCTCAATGGCAATAGACATGATTTTCATGAAGTTGCAATGAGCAATTTTATTCTTATGAAGAGATTTAAAAACCATTTCTCCCTTAATTTTGAAGGAAACAATATTATCACTCTCTTCATCATTATCATCAACATCATCATCGTGAGATATATTGGGATTGAAAGTAGGAGATACCTTTCAAGCCTTAGGCATAAGGCAAAAGTGAGAAACAATAGATGATGATGTAGGATCCCTTGAAGCACCATTCAAGACAACATCTTGTTCCATGGAGTGTTGGGTTTCCTCTACATTGTTAGCACAACAACTCGAGGAAATAGGTACATTTTTATCATGGAAACAAGATATAGCAAGCATACCATCATGAGATTTAGTCAAGCAACTTGTACATGGTCTGCAAGGACTATCAACACAAGCATTTGAAACATTTAAAGTGCTCGAGGTGTTAAAGTCCCAAGATGAAGCATTACAATAAGATAGTGAAGAAGAATTATCAACAATAAGCCCACTATCATCATTACAATGATCATCAATACTCACCATATAATAATCTTGTGGCAATCCACATGTAGTGAAGTAGATGGAGTTGAGAAGACAACACGACCGGAGGTGGAGGGAGAACAATCATCCCTACAAATCTTGGACTCACCAAATTTATCTTGAAGCTTTGTCCACAACTCATGAGTATCCCGGAACGACATGAGTTCAAATATAACTACATTGCTCAAAGCATCAAAAACCACATTAGAAGCTTGAGCACTGAGATAAGAGTTTTTCTCATCCTCCAAAGATAGGTGTTGAGAATCCTCTAGAGGAGAAAAACCCATACCTACAATTTGCTCTAAAGACGAGTCCATGACCCTAAAGAGATTAAGCATGCGAATTACCCAAACATCAAAATTTGTGCCATTGAAACAAAGAGTGTGAGAGAATCCTAATCCCCTAGTCGATATCCTTACTCTCTAGGTTGTTAAACCTAATGATGAGATACCTAGATCGGATACCAATTGAAAGGACGTGGATGTCGCCTAGAGGGGGGGGGTGAATAGGAACTTTAAAATAATTATGGTTTAGGCTTGAACAAATTCGGAAAAAAACTAACGTTTAATAATTCAAGCACAAAACCTAAAACAACTAGGCTCACCTATGTGCACAACAACTTATGCTAAGAAAGATAAACAACTAAGTGATAGCAAGAAACAATATAGCTATGACAAAGTAAAGTGCATAAGTAAAGGGGCTCGGTTAAGAGATAACCGAGGCATGCGGAGACGACGATGTATCCCGAAGTTCACACCCTTGCGGATGCTAATCTCCGTTCGGAGCAGTGTGGAGGCACAATGCTCCCCAAGAAGCCACCAGGGCCACCGTAATCTCCTCATGCCCTCGCACAATGCAAGATACCGTGATTCTAAGGGACCCTTGAGGGTGGTCACCGAACCCGTACAAACAAGGTTGGGGCAATCTCCACAACTTAATTGGAGGCTCCCAACGACACCACGAAGCTTCACCACAATGGATTGTGGCTCTGAGGTGACCTCAAATGCTCAGGGCAATCTCCACAACTTATTGGAGACCCCAAAGCTTGCCCGGAGCATTGCACCACAATGATTGAGCTCCGAGGCACCACCAACCATCTAGGGAGCCAAAGCACCCAAGAGGAACAAGCTCTAGGGTGCTCAAACACCCAAGAGTAATAAGCTTCTCAACTTCTCACTTCCACTTATCACCGTGGAGAACTCAAACCTATGCACCAAATGCCATGGCAAGGGCACACGGAGTACCCAAGTCCTTCTCTCCCAAATCCCACCAAAGCAACTAATGCTAGGGAGGAAAATGAGAGAAAGAACGTAGAAGAACATGAAGAACTCCAAGATCTAGATCGAAGAGGTTCCCCTCACTTAGAGGAGAAAGTGATTGGTGGAGATGTGGATCTAGATCTCCTGTCTCTTTTTGCCCTCAAGAACTAGCAAGAATCATTGGAGGGATTGAGAGTTAGCAAGCTCGAAGAAGGTCAACTATGGGGGAAGAACATGAGCTAAAGAGATCCGGTTCAATGGGGAAGAAGACCCCCTTTTATAGGTTTCATGGGAACCGTTATGCTCACAGCCCGCACAAAGCAGTAATAGTGCTCATCCGAGCGGTACTACCGCTGGGGAGGTGGAAGCCCTTTGAAAAACAAAACTGAGGAGGCAAGAGGCTAGTAGAACCACCGGAGCGGTACTACCGCTCGTCCTCACGGTACTACCCCTAAGGGTAGCGGTACTACTACATGCGAGCGGTACTAAGAAATACATCCGTGCCTACGATGGCTGGACTTCACACGAGATTTTGGTGTGGAGCGGTACTACCGCTCTAGAGCTGCAGTAGTACCGCTCTGGACTGATAGTAAAAAATTACATCCGCTCTAGCCACAGTAGTACCGCTGCAGTCTTTTAAGAACACCAAAACTACCACAACTTCTGTAAACGGACTCCGAATTCAACGAAACCAAGTTTGTTGGAAAGCTAACGACATGGGATAACATAATCTTGATATAAATATAAATAAGAAGAAAATGAGAAAAGTCCCATAAGAAAATGGTGAGAACTCTTCCTCGGATAAGACCGGTAAAACCTCCAACACCGAAAACGCAATAGAAGAACCATATGAAATCCGTTTTCGATGTACTAGAGATTTTCAAAAATATAACCACCTCTACAACCTAAAAAGGATAAAATAAAAAGAAGAATCCAGAAATATGATGCAAGGATGAAATGGTTTGAGATCTTGACAAACGATACGACCAAGCTACTCACTTGAGAGCCCCCCTTGATAGTATGACTATCCATCATATAACCCGGTCTCGAAACTATCATCATGAGACCGGTAAAATAGAAAACCTATCAAGGGAAAACCTTTGCTGTCCACGAAGTCCACTTGAGCTAGATGATGATGATCTTGACTCCCTCAAGTTGGACCACCTTTCGTGATTGTGTTGGCTCGATGAAGGCTAGTTGATTACTCCCCGATACTCCACTATGGGTGAGTCACTCTTTGGAACACTTTCACAAGTCCATTGTCAACACAACGGATGGAAAGCTACAAGCATCATTTCTTCGTTATGGTTCCCTTCAACTTGCACATCGCAACCTTGATGATGATCACCACTTGATGTCATCGTCCATGGGTCGTATGGGATCTTCCTCTCGATGCAATCCCATGTAAGAATACATAACCCTACAAAGAACCCTCACGTAGACCATGGGTTAGCACACAAAGTGTAATTGACAATGCTTACCATACCATAGGATCACTTGATCCTTGTCGGTACATCTTGTATGCTTTGTTTGTTGATCAACTTGGTTCACTCTTTGACTTAGTCTTGATCAACCTTGTATCATATCTTCTCTCTTCATAAAGATGATGTCTTGGAGGTAAACATGAATGCTCACATAGTCTTCTTCAAGACATGCTTGCAGAAAGCTCAACGCTTACATGACCAATCTTTAGATAACACCTTGAATACCACCTTGGTCACCATATAAACTGTTGGGGAATGTAGTAACAATTCAAAAAAATCCTACATGTCACCAAGATAAATCTAGGAGACGCTAGCAATGAGAGAGGGGGAGTGCATCTTTATATGCTTGAAGATCGCTAAGCGGAAGCGTTACATAGAACACGGTTTATGGAGTCGTACTCGTGGCGATTCAAATTGTGGAAGATCTGATCCAAGTGCTGAACGGACGGCACCTCCACATTCAATACACATATAGCTCGGTGACGTATCATCCTTCTTGATCTAGCAAGGGGGGAGGATAAGTTGATGGAGAGCTCCAGCAGCACGACGGCGTGGTGGCAGTGGAGCTCGTGGTTTCCCCGCAGAGCGTCGCTAAGCACTACGGGGGAGGAGTAGGTGTAGGAACGGGGAGGGCTGCGCCAGGGAAAGGTTGCGGCTTCCCTCCCACCCCACACTATTTATAAGGGAAAGGGGCTTGGTGGCCGCCCCCCCTAGATCCATCTATAGGGGGGTCGCGGCCAAGGGGGGCAACTTGGCTCCCAAGTTAGGTGGAGGTGCCCCCACCCACTAGGGTTTCCAACCCTAAACGCCATGGGCCCTTGGGAGGGCGCACTTGCCCACTAAGGGGCTGGTTCCCATGAAACTTCAACCCATTAGGCCCTCCGGGGCAGGTGGACCGCCGGAACCACTTCGGTGGTCCCGGTACAATACCGATAAACCCCGAAACCTTTCCAGTGACTGAAACTGGACTTCCCATATATAAATCTTCACCCCCCGGACCATTTTGGAACTCCTCTTGACGTCCGGGATCACATCCGGGACTCCGATCAACTTTAGGAAACCACATACAATTCCCATTACAACTCTAGAATCACCGAACCTTAAGTGTGTAGACCATACGGGTTCGGGAACCATGCAGTCATGGCTGAGACACCTCCGGCCAATAACCCATAGCGGCATCTGGGTACACATATTGTCTCCCACATGTTCCACGATGATCTCATCGGATCAACAACGACGTCGTGGATTCAATTAATCATGTATACAATTCCCATTGTCCATCGGCATGTTACTTGCCCGAGATTCGATCGTGGGTATCCCTATACCTTGTTCAATCTCGTTACCGGAAAGTCTCTTTACTCATTCCGTAACACATGATCCTGTGACTAAATACTTAGTCACATTGAGCTCATTATAATGATGTATTACCGTGTGGGACCAGAGATACCTCTCCGTCACACGAAGTGACAAATCCCAGTCTCGATTCGTGCCAACCCAACAGACACTTTCGGAGACACCTGTAGTGCACCTTTATAGTCACCCAGTTACGTTGTGACGTTTGATACAGCCAAAGCATTCCTACGGTATCCGGGATTTGCATAATCTCATGGTCTAAGGAAATGATACTTGACATTAGAAAAGCTCTAGCTAACAAACTACACGATCTTATGCTATGCTTAGGATTGGGTCTTGTCCATCACATCATTCTCCTAATGATGTGATCCCGTTATCAACGACATCCAATGTCCATGGCCAGGAAACCATGACCATCTACTGATCAACGAGCTAGTCAACTCGGGCTCACTAGGGACATGGTGTGGTCTATGTATTCACACGTGTATTATGATTTCCGGTTAATATAATTATAGCATGACAATAGACAATTATCATGAACAAGGAAATATAGTAATAACCATTATTGCCTCTAGGGTATATTTCCAACAGTCTCCGATGAACTAGAGTCAATAATCTAGTTACATTGTAATGAATCGAACACCCATAGAGTTTTGGTGTTGATCATGTTTTGCTCATGAAAGAGGTTTATTCAAGGTATCTACTTTACAAATATCTATATCTCCATCATGAATGTAACAACGAATGGAGTTGAAGTGGCGGTTGATGTGCTTGGTATTCTTGTGAAACCTGGGCTCCTTGGCAATGGCAATAGCTCCAGTGTTGTCACCAAAGAGAGTCATCGGGCCCGACGCATTGGGAGTCACTCCTAGGTCGGTGATGAACTCCTTCATCCAGACTCCTTCCCGTGCTGCTTTCGAAGCAGCTATGTACTCCGCTTCACATCTAGATGTCGCCATGACCCTTTGCTTGCAATTGCTCCAGCTGACTGCCCACCATTCAATTATACATGTATCCGGTTTGTGACATGGAGTCATCCGGATCTGTTTCGAAGCTAGCATCGACGTAACCCTTTACGACGAGCTCTTCGGCACCTTCATAAATGAGAAACATATCCTTAGTCCTTTTCAAGTACTCAAGGATATTCTTGACCGCTTTCTAGTGTTCCATTCCGGGATCACTTTGGTACCTCCCTACCAAACTTATGGCAAGGTTCACATCCGGTCTGGTACACAACACGACATACATAATAGAGCCTATGGCTGAGGCATAGGAGATGACACTCATCTTTTCTCGATCTTCTGTCAAGGTCGGGCATTGAGCCATGCTCAATCTCACACCTTGCAATACAGACAAGAACCCCTTCTTGGACTGATCCATATTGAACTTCTTCAATATCTTGTCAAGGTATGTGCTTTGTGAAAGACCAATGAGGCATCTCGATCTATCTCTATAGATCTTGATGCCTAATATGTAAGCAGCTTCTCCAAGGTCCTTCATTGGAAAACACTTATTCAAGTAGGCCTTTACACTTTCCAAAAGTTCTATATCATTTCCCATCAACAATATGCCATCCACATATAAAATGAGAAATGCTACAGAGCTCCCACTCACTTTCTTCTAAATATAGGCTTCTCCATAAGTCTGTATAAACCCAAACGCTTTGATCACCTCATCAAAGTGAATGTTCCAAGTCCGAGATGCTTGCACCATCCCATAGATGGAGCGTTGGAGGTTACATACCTTGTCAGCATTCTTAGGATCGACAAAACCTTCCGGCTGCATCATATACAATTCTTCCTTAAGGAAACCGTTAAGGAATGCCATTTTGACGTCCATTTGCCAGATCTCATAATCATAAAATGTGTCAACTGCTAACATGATTTGGACGGACTTCAGCATCGCTATGCATGAGAAGGTCTCATCATAGTCAACTCCTTGAACTTTTTGATAACCCTTAGCGACAAGCTGAGCCTTATAGACGGTCACATTACCATCCACGTCATTCTTCCTCATTAATATCCATTTATTTTCTATGGCTTGCCGATCATTGGGCAAGTCAACCAAAGTCCACAATTTGTTCTCATATATGGATCCTATCTCGGATTTCATGGCTTCAAGCCATTGGTTGCAATCTGGGCCCGCCATGGCTTCTTCATAGTTCGAGGGTTCACCGTTGTCTAACAACATTATTTCCAGGACAGGGTTGTCGTACCACTCTGGTGCGTAATGTGTCCTCCTGGACCTACGAAGTTCAGTAATAACTTGATCATAAGTTTCATGATCATCATCATTAAATTCCTCTCTAGTTGGTGCAGGCACCACAGAAACTCTCTCCCGCACTGCGCTATTTTCCGGTTCGAGAGGGGGTACAATTACCTCATCAAGTTCTACTTTCCTCCCACTTAATTCTTTCAAGAGAAACTCTTTCTCTAGAAAGGATCCATTCTTGGCAACAGAGATCTTGCCTTCAGATCTGAGGTAGAAGGTATACCCAATAGTTTCCTTAGGGTATCCTATGAAGACGCACTTTTCCGATTTGGGTTCAAGCTTTTTAGGTTGAAGTTTCTTGACATAAGCATCACACCCCCAAACTTTCAGAAAAGACAACTTAGGTTTCTTCCCAAACCATAACTCATACGATGTCATCTCAACGGATTTAGACGGTACCCTATTTAAAGTGAATGCGGCAGTCTCTAATGCATATCCCCAAAATGATAGCGGTAAATCAGTAAGAGACATCATAGATAGCACCATATCCAATAGAGTGTGATTACGATGCTCGGACACACCATTACGCTGAGGTGTGCCAGGCGGCATGAGTTGTGAAAAAATTTCACATGTCCTTAAGTGCATGCCAAAATCATGACTCAAATATTCTCCTCCACGATCAGATCGTAAGAAATTTAGTTTCTTGTCACATTGATTCTCTACCTCACTCAAAAATTCCTTGAACTTTTCAAAGGTCTCAAACTTGTGTTTCATTAAGTAGACATACCCATATCTTCTTAAGTCATCACTGAGGGTGAGAACATAATGATAGCCACCGCGAGCCTCAATGCTCATCGGTCCACATATATTGGTATGTATTATTTCCAACAAGTTGGTTGCTCGCTCCATTTTTCTGGAGAACGGAATCTTAGTCATCTTGCCCATGAGGCATGGTTTGCACGTGTCAAATGATTCATAATCAAGAGACTCCAAAAGTCCATCTACATGGAGTTTCTTCATGCGTTTGACACCAATATAACCAAGGCGGCAGTGCCACAAGTATGTGGGACTATCATTATCAACCTTACATTCTATGTTATTCACACTATGAATATGTGTAACATCACTTTCCAGATTCATTAAAAATACACCATTGACCAGCGGGGCATGACCATAAAACATATTTGTCATATAAATAGAACAACCATTATTCTCAGATTTTAATGAGTAGCCATCTCGCATCAAACGAGATCCAGATACAATGTTCATGGTCAAAGATGGTACTAAATAACAATTATTGAGGTTTAAAACTAATCCCGATGATAGATGTAGAGGCAGAGTGCCGACGGCGATCACATCGACCATGGAACCATTCCCGACACGCATCGTCACCTCGTCCTTTGTCAGTCTCCACTTATTCCGCAACTCCTATTTTGAGTTACAAATGTGAGCAACCGCACTAGTATCAAATACCCAGGAGCTACTACGAGCATTGGTAAGGTACACATCAATAACATGTATATCATATATACCTTTGATGTTGCCGGCCTTCTAATCCGCTAAGTACATGGGGCAGTTTCGCTTCCAGTGACTGGTTCCCTTGCAATAAAAGCACCCAGTCTCAGGCTTGGGTCCATTCTTGGGCTTCTTCCTGGCAACTAATTTACCGGGCGCGACAACTACATTTTCGTCCTTCTTGAAGTTCTTCTTACCCTTGCCTTTCTTGAAACTAGTGGTCTTATTCACCATCAACACTTGATGTTCCTTTTTGATTTCCACCTCTGCTGATTTCAGCATCGAATATAACTCAGGAATGGACTTCTCCATCCCTTTCATACTGTAGTTCATCACAAAGCTCTTGTAGCTAGGTGGAAGTGACTGGAGGATTCTGTCAATAACCAAGGCATCCGGAAGATTAACTCCCAGCTGAGACAAGTGGTTGTGCAACCCAGACATTTAGAGTATGTGCTCGCTGATAGAACTATTTTCCTCCATCTTACAACTAAAGAACTTGTCGGAGACTTCATATCGCTCGACCCAGGCATGAGCTTGGAAAACCATTCTCAGCTCTTGGAACATCTCATATGCTCCGTGTTGCTCAAAATGCTTTTGGAGCCCCGATTCTAAGCTGTAAAGCATGCCGCACTAAACCAAGGATTAATCATCACTACGCGACTGCCAGGCATTCATAACGTCTTGAGTTGCTAGGAAAACGAGTGTGTCACCTAGCTGTTCATCAAGGACATGTAATTTCTTGGAAACTATGAGGATGATCCCCAAGTTACGGACCCAGTCCGTATAGTTGCTTCCATCATCTTTCAGATTGGTTTTCTCTACGAACACGTTGAAGTTGAGGGCGACATTAGCGTGGGCCATTGGATCTACAAGATAGATTGTAAAGACAAGACTAAGTTCATGATAATTAAGTTAATCAAATCAAATTATTTAATGAACTCCCACTCAAATAGACATCCCTCTAGTCATCTAAGTGATACATGATCCACATCGAGTAGGCCATGTCCGATCATCACGTGAGACGGACTAGTCATCAATGGTGAACATCTTCATGTCGATCGCATCTACTATACGACTCATGTTCGAACTTTCGGTCTCTCGTGATCCAAGGCCATATCTATAAATGCTAGGCTCGTCAAGTCAACCTAAGTATTTTGCGTGTGTAAATCTGGCTTACACCCATTGTATGCGAATGCTAGAATCTATCACACCCGATCATCATGTGGTGCTTCGAAACAACGATCCTTCGCAACTGTGCACACTTTAGGGGGAACACATTTCTTGAAATTTTTAGTGATGGATCATCTTATTTACGCTACCGTCGTTCTAAGAAAATAATATGTAAAAACATGATAAGCATCACATGAAAATCATAAAGTGACATGATATGTTAAATATCATCTTGCACCTTTGATCTCCATCTTCGGGGCGCGACATGATCACCATCGTCACTGGCACGATACCATGATCTCCATCATCATGTCTTCATGAAGTTGTCTCGCCAACTATTACTTCTACTACTATGGCTAACAGTTAGCAATAAAGTAAAGTGATTGCATGGCATTTTTTTGATTGACATGCAGGTCATACAATAAATTAAGACAACTTCTATGGCTCCTGCCGGTTGTCATACTCATCGACATGCAAGTCATGATTCCTATTACAAGAACATGATCAATCTCATACATCACATATATTTCATCACATCCATTTGGCCATATCACATCACATAGCATACCCTGCAAAAACAAGTTAGACGTCCTCTAATTGTTGTTTCAAGTTTTGCGTGGTTGCAATGGGTTTCTAGCAAGAACGTTTCTTACCTACGCAAAAGCCACAATGGTGATATCACAATTGCTATTTACCCTTCATAAGGACCCTCTTCATCGAATCCGATCCGACTAAAGTTGGAGAGATAGACACCCGCTAGACACCTTATGCAACAAGTGCGTGTCAGGCGATGGAACCAGTCTCGCGTAAGCGTACGTGTAAAGTCGGTCCGGGCTGCTTCATCCCACAATGCCATCGAATCAAGATAGGACTAGTGACGGCAGAAAAATTGACCAAATCATCGCCCACAACTACTTGTGTTATACTCATGCATAGAATCTACACATAGACCTAGCTCTGATACCATTGTTGGGAAACGTAGTAAAAATTCAAAAAAAATCCTACGTGTCACCAAGATCAATCTAGGAGACGCTAGCAACGAGAGAGACATAGTGCATCTTCATACCCTTGAAGATCGCTAAGCGGAAGCATTGGACAGAACGCGGTTGATGGAGTCATTCTAGCGGCGATTCAAATCGCGGAAGACCCGATCCAAGCGCCAAACGGACAGCGCCTCCGGATTAATACACGTACAGCCCGGGGATGTCTCCTCTTTGTTGATCTAGAAAGGGGGGAGGAGAAGTTGAGGGAGACCACCGGCAGCACGACGACGTGGTGGCGGTGGATCAGCTCGTGGTTCTCCAGCAGAGCCTTGCTAAGCGCTACGGAGGAGGAGGAGGTGTAGGAAGGGGGGAGGGCTAAGCCAGGGGAAGGGTGCGGCTGCCCTCCACCCCCACTATTTATAGGGGGAAGGGGAGAGGTGGCCGGCCCCCCTAGATCCACCTAGAGGGGGGCGGTGGCCAAGGGGGGCAACTTGCCACCCAAGTTAGGTGGAGGCGCCCCTACCCACTAGGGTTTCCAACCCTAGGCGCCATGGGCCCTTGGGGGGCGCACCAGCCCACTAACAGGCCGGTTCCCATGCAACTTCATCCCATTAGGCCCTCCGGGGAAGGTGAACCCTCCTGGTGGACCCTCGGAACCCCTTCGATGGTCCCGGTACAATACCGATAAACCTCGACACCTTTCCGGTGACTGAAACTGCACTTCCCATATATAAATCTTCACCTCCGGACCATTCCGGAACTCCTCATGACGTCCGGGATCTCATCTGGGACTCCGAACAACATTCGTCAACCACATACAATTCCCATTACAACTCTAACGTCACCGAACCTTAATTGTGTAGACCCTACGGGTTCGGGAACCATGCAGTCATGACCGAGACACCATATTGGCTCCGACATGTTCCATGATGATCTCATCGGATGAACAACATCGGGATCTAGATACCATATTGGCTCCGACATGTTCCATGATGATCTCATCGGATGAATCACGATGTTGGGAATCCAATTAATCTTGTATACAATTCCCTTTGTCCATCGGTATGTTACTTGCCCGAGATTCGATCGTTGGTATCCCTACACCTTGCTCAATCTTGTTACCGACAGTTATCTTTACTCGTTTCGTAACACATGATCCCATGACTAACTCCTTAGTCAGATTGAGCTCATTATGATGATGTATTACCGAGTGGGCCCAGAGATACCTCTCCGTCACACGGCGTGACAAATCCCAGTCTCTATTCATGCCAACCCAACAAACACTTTCGAAGACACCTGTAGTTCACCTTTATAGTCACCCAGTTACGTTGTGGCGTTTGATACACCTAAAGCATTACTATGGTATCCGGGAGTTGCACAATCTCATGCTATAAGGAAATGATACTTGACATTAGAAAAGCTCTAGCAGATGAACTACACGATCTTGTGCTATGCTTAGGATTGGATCTTGTCCATCACATCATTGTCCTAATGATGTGATCCCGTTATCAACGACATCCAATGTCCATGGCCAGGAAACCATGACCATCTACTGATCAACGAGCTAGATAACTAGAGGCTCACTAGGGACATGGTGTGGTCTATGTATTCACACATGTATTACGGTTTACGGTTAATACAATTATAGCATGAACAGTAGGCACTTATCATGAGAAAGGAAATATAATAATAACCATTTTATTATTGCCTCTAGGGAATATTTCCAACATAAACTCCTTGAAACCAACAGATGGACTTCAAGAAGTACCTACGGACAAATCCTTAGAATATAAGTCAAGGCAACCATTAGTCCATAGGGTTTGCCATCAATTACCCAAAACCACACATGGAGAAATGTGCTCTTACAACATGGTTGCTGTATTTTATTTGAGTTTACTTCATCTTTGCTATAACCAGGTGTTAAAAAATTCATAGTTGCCACATAACCGCGAGCATAGCTTCTCGAAAAGATTTAACCCTGTAGGGGTGCTCCAACTGATCCATCACAAACTAACCACACATCGCATGGAATAACGTTGACCACAGAAAACCCATGATCTCCTAGGAAAATCGGTTGGAAAACCTCAACCTCGAGATAGCCCAAAGTATCCTAGGAATTCCGCGCACAAGACATCCACGAAATGTAAAACAAGTCCTGCAAGATCGCCCGACAGGCCAGATCCCAATAGGAGTTGCGCATATCTCTTTCTCGGGGAACTACCAGAGGAGAAGTACGTACGGTGTCCTGATATAAATCCCTTGAGTTGCCCCGAGGTAGCCCCGCAAGTGTCTCTAGGTTGGACCAACACTCATGAGGAGCACTGGCCGGGGGGTTGATTAATTATCTACTGGGTAGCTAAGCCCTATGCATTTTTATTAGGTCGTCAAGCAAATAGTACCATTGTTGGGTCTTTCCAGACAAGCTTTATCCCTAAACAAAGAGTCAAGTGGGTCCCCATAATTACCCCGAGCATGTTACGAGCGCTCAAGATGGAACATAACACCGGTAACAAGTAACTAGGGCGGTAAAAGTGGAACAAAACACCGGGAAAAAGTCCAAGCCTTCAACCTTTTACCAAGTACATAGGTGCATTAAATTAAATAGCAATAATAATGTGATATCGCCAGATATCCATGTTATCACATGGAAACAACCTACACATGAAACTAAGAACGCTATAAGAAGGGCTGAGTAGCGTTAACTTAGCCAAACAAGGGTTTGCTAGGTAGCGGGCGGGGGGTGTTAGAGGCTTTCATGGAAATTTTGGAGGCTTGACATTTGAGTGCTAGGAAACGAAACATAACGGTAGAAGCAAGACATCTAACATAGCAAAAATAGTATCGGGATCCGGGTAACGATCGTCTTGACTGTAGGTTCTTCAAGGGGATAAAGAGCTGGGTCCTCATAGGCGTTCTCTCCGGGTCCTCGTACTCAGGCTCGACACTCGGGTCTACCCAAATAGAAACAACACCAAATAAACATACAATCAAGGTGCAATGCGCAACCAAAGATGATGCATGACCAATTTGATGTATTTAACATGCAGCCCTATGCTAGTCATGTTTTTCATGCAATTATTAAGTTTTTCTAATATTCTGGATAGAACCACAAGATTAGTTATCTGGACATGCGTGAACATGGAAAATGTGAATCCTCCTCGTAAAAATGATGCCAATGCATATCTAGAATGTTGCAAATGGAGTAACGGAACTCTGAAACACTCACGACAAGGTTCTAGCGGTAACAGAGATAAAAACAAAGATGAGGAAGGCCATGGGTCTTTCCTTGGCATTCCAAGTGTGCCACCGGATTGGAAATGAAAATCTAGTAGGAATAGACCTAAAGATCATGCAAAACAGTTGGGTAGAACTCTCAGAAGACACAAAAGACCCATACACACAATCATTCCATAAACAACAAAATGCCATTTTTCAACACACAACAAGAGCTAAGAAAGAGACAACGCACAACAAGGGCATGGGCACGAAGTATACAAGATGTTGAAAAAATCATCTAACAATAGCAACATGAATGGAAGCAAGAATCAATAGCAATTGAGCTCACAAGACCGCATGTTGAAACAATATTTAAGGACTTAGTGTAAATTCCAGCCTTCATAATCTGAATTAACAGGATGGCATTTTAATAGCAACAATACACATGCTACAGGGAGTCTCATGGCATCAAATTTTACAGGGTTATAGAGGACAACATGCACTTCAATTCACTCCATTATATCAACATCAAAATATGCACAGGTCACTGGATATCATCCTCCCAACATGGCATATTGAACTTAAAAGCCCCCGAGACTTAGAAAAAATCGACAAGTGGCAAGCAGGGCTTATTAATAGAATGACATGTTTGACAACAAATTTAACCAAGATTCAAAACCTCTACTTCCAAGCAATTGGTAGAAGCTAACACAGGACAACATGCTCAACAATTTATTAAATTGGGCCAACCCCAAAGGAGTTATAGATTCATGGGAATCATCAAGACAACATAGCAACAAAAATAAAAGGATTCTACACTTAGAAATATTTGAGCATGTGAAAACAGTAGCATATTGGTAGCATGTTGAGAATAACAATTCCACACCTAAAAATTGTTTATCATGGCATGCAAAAATATTAGGGGCTAGTACACATGTCGAAGAGCAATTTTCATGTTGACAAGTTTAGCAAATAGTGCAAGCATTAAATCATGCAAAATTAACTAAAGGACATATAATAACAAAATACCTTTCACATAAACTTGCTCAAATGATAGAACTAATGCCACACATAGATTCCTTGTATTTTTCTACCCCAAATTCATATATCATAAGCCTATGTTCCTGTAGTAAAATCTCACACAAATGCAATTCAAAATACATATGCTCTAGGTATAACATTGTACATGCCAAAATAGGCATATCCCTATTTAGCACCCGCCAGAAATGGTACTATCCTAATCAGGAAACTTAACCTAAAATGAAATAAAAAAACAAAGGATAAAACACAATAAACAAAAAAGATAAAAGCACGGGCCGACTGGCAGTGGCTCTAAGGCCCTGTGTGGGTGACATGTGGGTCCTTGGGGCCACTATGAGTGGCCAAGAAAAAAGAGGGAAAGGGGTGCCCGGGGGGATCGAACCCTGGTCTCCCTGTTGGAGGAGCGGGCGCTCGACCACCTGAACTACATGCTCGATAGCTGACAATATGGGGGCGACTGAACTTATGCTAACAAAGGCATGACCTTTCTTCTACCTGGTGGCAAAGAAGCCAGCCATGGTGTCGGGCAGCCCTCTAGCAACCACCAGAGCGTGCAAGTGGTGGCGGGGGTTCGGAAACAAATGTGGGTTCCATTCCGGCCCTCACCTTACGGCGGGGAGGACCTAAGCTTGGGGCTCGAGCTTTAGCTCGGCTCAGGTCATGTCGTTGCACGCCAAGGGTGCGAGCTAGGCGAGCGGGTGCGCTAGAGTGCAAACCCTGGCATGCCTGGGGCTGAGAGATCTCACGCGGAGGGCACGAGCACGTTATAGTTCATTCCTACCAACTGAAACAGAAAGCAACCCAGCGAAGCACAGGGACGTGATGACAGCATAGACGATGGCGATGCCTACGAGGAATGTCGGGCGACAGAAAGGAGCAGGGGACGATAGATGCTCACCTAGTGCTCCCAGGACATGAAGAAGAGGCTAGGGAAGGGCTGGAGACGATGTAGACAACAATGGAGTGCAGCGAACTTCCTAGATCATGAAGCAGAGGAAGAAGGGGTTCGGCTCGCATCGATTCGGGCCTTTCCGCTCTCTGGGAAGACGAGGAAGAAGATAGTGTTGCAAGGACACCTTCCCGTAGCACCAAAAGCTTCAGGACACGGCAGAGGAGTCATCCCGAGCGTGAGCTTGCGCTCAAACAGAGCATCACGGGCGTAGAGACAGCTATGGCGTGAGAGAGACTTACCGGCAGCTGCGAGGGAAGGAAAAGGACAAAATGGAGGGGCTAGGGCTAGGGCATCATGGTGGACCAGCTCTTATAGGCCTTGGCGGGCTACCTCGTCCGTTAAATCAGCAAAGACGCGGATGTGGCCTCCTCGATGGGTGTCGTACAGAGCCAGGGAACGATGTTAGCGTGCGGGAGGCTGGCTGGGCTCCACGCCTAGCTAGGTTTCTCGATGCTGATGTTTCTGGGCCAACGAGGGAGGGAGGAGGCCCAGTAGCACTGGACTCTCTCTCTCAGGAAAAAAAAGGTTTTCCTTTTCAATAAAAACCAAAACAAAATAAAAGCCAGGCAAGGATTGGAAAAGAGATTGAGGAGAAGAAAAATAGTTTTGGGATGCTAAAAATAGCCTTGATTTTATAAAATTGGTTTGAGGATTTTTAGATAAAAATAAATAAAATGCCATTTGTCACAACCCTAGAAATTGATTGTATTAGTGGCATCAGTGAGCATTCATGGCATCATGCTTAACTTCAAATGAATTAGAAATGGGGATTAACAGAAACCCTAACACTTCACCTAACCAAACAATTCTAATATTGTGAATTTTCAATGGACCCAAAATGACCTTCATAAAATCCTATCCAATGGGATTTATCTTAAATAAAATAACTGGTTCAAACCAACAAATTTTATGTTTCAAAAAAATTAATTGAAAACCACTGAAAATTATTGTAGGAATTATTTAGCTACCTTTGGTTTTCACAAATAATTAAATTTATATAAGATAGAAAACAAAATGTTCATCATGTGTGGAATATTTCACCTAATGAGAGGAACAAGTTTGAAGATTTAAAAAAATGATTTGGTTATGAAACAAAATCAAAACAACTTAAAGAAATAGGAAATGGAAATAAAAAGAAAAAAGGGAGCTTACCTGTTTTACCTGAGCTAGGGAAGAAGCCGGCCCAGCCCACCAGGGGCGAACCAGTCTTCTTCCACCTCCGGCCAGAAGGATGCCGGGCACGTGGTCGCCGCACGCTGGCCACTTCCTGCTTGTGTGTGTGCCTGGGCGGAGGGATAGACTCCAGGGAGCCGTCTAGATCGAGCCGACCTCCCTCTCTCTGCCCCCCCAGAGTTAATTGTTCCCCTCCCTCTCCTCTCTGCTCTCTCTCCTTCGCCGCCTGAAAGTCGCCGCCGTTGTTTGCTACCGCCGCGGTTGCCGGCCTCCTCCAGCCCCTCTAGCGAGCCAAGCAGCTCCATCTCATCTCCGTGAGGCTCTAGGATGAAGCACGCAACCGCGGGAGTGCTGCATCACCGCCTCGAGCCTTCTTCAACCTTCGGTCGCCGGAGCGCCACCGTCGATTCGCCGCGCTCTGACCGTCCCCGAGCCCGCTGTCCAGCTCGTCCGAACCGCTGTGAGCTCCCCTTTCTCCTCCCCCTAACCTCGTGGCCTGCCCCTCGCTGTAGCCATCGCCCCCTTTGCTAACCGAAGCTCGATGCCGCTCGAGCTCACCGTCGATGCAGCTCTAGTGACCTATCGGTTCCGTGCACGTGCCGGTTGGGTTCATGCGTGTGTGTGGGTTCGTCTGGCGCTGGCCGCTGCCCCTGCTGAGCACTGCAACAACGAAACCACCGAGTCTCGAACTCTAGCCGCCGCTCAGCTCGTCGCTGGCCTCAACTACGGTGGCCCCGAGCCCCCCTGTTGCCCCACTGGACGCGCATGTGCGCGGGCTACCTTTCGGTGGCCTCAGCGCACCAGATGGTAGCCGGAAGCGCAAGTCCAGCGAGCCACCGCCGCGTTCTGTGGTCGCCGCCGGCTGACCTTCGGCGGGTGACGTGGCAAGGTCATTAGTGGCTAATCAAGCCACTAACTAACCCTCCAGCCACTAACAATGGGCCCTGGGGTTGGTCAAATCCCCGGTCAGCGTGGGGATTAACCCTGTGTCACTGACGTGTGGGCCCTGCACGTCAGGTTTGACCTGGACCGGGTCTGTTGACCTGCTCACGCAAGCATGACGTCATGCTGATGCAGTAAATAATTTATCTAATAAAAATATTCCAGAATTTTTTTAAAACTTCTAAAAAACATAGAAAATAATCTATAACTCAGATGCAAATAATTTATATATGAAAAATGATCAAAAAAATCCAATGAATCTATTTATGCCATTATCATGCATGTTTGAAATACTTAACACCACCAAGTAGGACATTTTATGATTAGGGCAATATATGAAATATCATTTGGAGTTGGAATTCAAACTAGGTCAATTCAGTACCTTAACTGGTCATATCATGCATCATGTTTGTTGCATTGCATTGAATGTGTTCCTTCTTTATGTTTGCCAGTGGTTGTCCCCCCCCCTCGGTTGATGATGGTTCCGACGATGTGAACGTTGACACTAATGAAGAGAAGTAATATCTTCAGAATTGTCAGGTAAGCAAACCCCACCCCTTAAGCATACTGATATGAACCAATTCTCTCGCTCCTGCTCTCTCTTACTGCATTAGGACAATAACGATTCAACTGTTACCTGTCATCAGTAGTTGAACCCATTCCTTTGCATGACCTGTCTATGCCACAACAAATAGTTGAAACCACTTAGCATGAGTAGCAACTGCTTGAGCCTTGTTATGCTTACTCATCCATGCTTGCTTACTGTGCCTTCTATGCTTAGAGTCGTGTCGTGTCGGGTCTGATCCATCTGGGTGATGAATCAAAATGGCGGTGTTCAGGTCCTATTGTATGAGAGCTAAGTGTGTGAACACGATTTGGTAAAGGTAGCGATGACAGGTCATGTAGGAGTACATGGCAGGTTGTCTCATTGGGACCGTCCTTAATAACTGAGTTATGTGTTTGTGATCCAAGACAATTACTACCACACGTTGGGCCCTAAAATATGATCCTGCTCGACTTATTAATCGCCTAGATCTCTGTGCAGGAGTTGCAACTAGTTTCTGGTGTTTGTAGGAAAAGTGTTGGTGGCTGTGCATAGCACTGCCCAACGGGGTGGACTGTGATGTGGTATAGGCACAGTGGCACGGCGTACCAAGTGGCATCCAAATGGTGGGCTTGGGAACCCTGCGCACATCGTTTGTGGCCGTAGCAGAAACTTTGGCCAGACTTCCGTGCGGGTTCAGTCTCAAATAGGCGATAAACCTGGACTAGGGTCTTGTGTGATTGACGGTCATGGCCGACGCCCATGCCAGTGATTCCGCTTGAAGGTTGCCGAGATGCATGACGTGCATATGGTGATAAGTGATGAGAGCATGTGTGAAGAAGTACACCCTGGCAGGGTTATAAATCTGTTCAAATAGCTGCGTCCTCGGATATGGACTACTTGGAGAACTTATGTGGTTCATAGAAAACTGGAAGTGGATACTCTAAAATATGCAAGATAAGCGTGAGTGCTATGGATGGCCTTCTCGTAGGGAGACGGAAGTGAATCCATAGTGGTGTCTTGATATGGTGAATATGTGGACTCGTGTGCGCTATCCCACCTTAAAGAAAACACTTGTAGTCATAGTATAGGTTAGCCAAGAGTCAAAGTTGGCTTGCTGCAATAAAGTCCACAACCCCCTTCCTTGAAAATGATGCATATGTAGTTAGTTCTAATGTAATACTTGCTGAGTACCTTTGTACTCACGTTTGCTTAATTTAGGTTTTTGCAGAGGAGACGTCAGTCTCACTAGTGATTCTTCTGACGTGAAGTTCGATTTTCACCGGATTAGCCTGGGAATCCCAGACAGAGGTCTGGTTCCTGATGGTAGGGTCGTCATAGTTTATTAGGCTCCTCCAGCCACTTTTGTAGATGTCTGTACCCAGACATGTTTAACTTCCGCTTGTTTGTTTGAATGCTCTGAATGGTGGGTCTTGTGACCCCTGCTTGTAACATCCTATTGTGTTGGCTCTTCCGAGCCTTCTAAATAAATGTTGTGATATTGTATGGTTATGTTGTGATGACATAGTTGTATCTATGCATATTGGGCATGTCATGCGTACGTGTGACGTGCAACGGTATGTATGGGATCCGACACCTAGTTTTGTGCCTATAGTAGCCTTCTTTACGGGAAACTGCCTCTTTGTGCTTCCATCGAGCCTTGGTAGCCTGCTACTGCTCTGGACACATTGATTTACCGACATGTATCCTTCTTTGCTGTTGTGTTTGTCCCTTCGGGGAATTATCTCGTGGTGTACCGGAGTCCTTGTAGCTTGCTACGACTCATGTACACTCGCTAATGATTGACACCTACAATGTTGGGTTATGTATGCCTATCCGTGTACGGATGTGCCACTTGGGTTCTATGACTAGTCATGTCGGCCTGGGTTCTTTGGCATTTGAATGCTAGCGACACATTCACATACGTGAGTCAAAAGACGCAAACGGTCTCGGCCCAGGTAAGGTGGCAGCCGTGGAGATAACCGTGTGTGAGACCGCAGAGTGATGTGATGTGTTAAAGACTGGATTCTTATGGCTTAGGATCGGGGTCCCGACACCCTTATTGCAATTTGAATTTGTTTTGCAAAAATAAGATGGGGAAAAGAGTAGAATATTACTTTTAAAGATTTTTAGCATGGCAAGCACAATATTTTGTGTTCCCAAGTGGCTTCTTTGATGGAGTGATGTGACCACTTCACCTTTAGAAACTTGATTGGTTTGTTGTGAGTCTTACGCTCAGTCTCCATGGATAGCAACTGGCTCATGATAGGATATGTCTATTTGGAGATCAGCGATGCACTCGGGAGTCTTGAAAAACTTCCGGAGCTAAGAGACGTGAAACACATCATGCACATTTGAGAAATTGGGAGGAAGCTCGAGTTGGTAGGCAAGGTCTCCCCTCTTGCCCACAATATTTGTCGGGGCCCGATGCACACGATCACCTATGGGGCCATAGGCCCCTTTGTAGTTCGATAGGGGTGAGGTCATGTTGCACAAAGAGCGGAGGTGGTGAGGCAGCACGACGATGAGACGCTGGCATTTCCCCAGGTTCAGGTTGTTGAGAAGTGTAAAACTCTACTCCTGCTTTGGTAGATTGATCGGGGGAACACGAAGCACACGCAATGCTCAAACTCGGCAAGGTTGCCTTCGGGAGAGCTGCTACGTGAGTACAAGTGTCCAAAGGTCTGAATCTATAGCTAGGTTGCCTTGGGCCTCCTTTTATAGCTCAAGGGGCAACCAAAGTGGCAAAATAGACATTATCTAGTGATTAGATAGCCAATAGTGCTATCATATCTAACTCTGGCACTTAAGAAAAAATGCCATAAATTTTAGCCTAGGTGGCGTGCGGGGATGCATTCCCGGCAGGCTTTTACCACAGCTTTCGCTAACTATTGCTCAATATCTTGACACGCCTCTAGAAGGGTGTCAAGCTGGTATAATCTGTCTTCCAGCAAGTTGCCACGTGCTTAGCGAGAGCCACTTAGCCACCTGGGAGCTCGACACCACATCGACAAATGACTGGCATTGCGATGCGATGGAGTGGTGGCCGCTCGGCTCGCGCCTAACGGGGGATGGCTTGACGGGTCTTCGTGAATATGTGTGTGCCTCGGTCCCCGGTAGGCACCAGGGACATGACTAGCACGGTTCGAGCCCGTTCTGGGCTGTTGCGTCAACCTTGACGGCGTTGCTCAGCTAGTTTAGGTTGCTTCTGTCGAGTCTTGGTCTTGAATGTCGGGTTTGTCTTCTTGATGCGCTCCTTGATCTCACGTAGAGCGGCTTCTATGGTTTTGACTGTGCTTACGTTGATGGGTTCTACTACTATTGCATGTGCATAAGTTAGGGGCACTGGGTTCCGTAATCCTAGTTCACCGGCAGGAGCCCTCAGGTCTGGCCCAAATGTGCTCTCCCAGCGCCATTGGGCCAGGCCCAAAATTTATGCACAGGCACGCAATATGAGGGAGTAACTGCCAAATTTCAAGCTAGCACTTACCACTACTTAAGGCCATTTCCGCCATGCGTGTCGCATGCATTGCGGGGAGCTTGCGGTGGATGCGCATGGCTCAAAAGTGTGGGAGTGGGAAAAACTATAGCACCGGGGATTGGAGCAATGGGGGCGGTGACCTGTTCGCCCATGATCGTGGGTAGTGGGATTGGTGGAGATGGGTGGCCGCCCAGGAGCGGAGGAGAGCCAGCCCCGTGCCCTTCCCAATAAATTGGGGGTCACAATGGGTGATGCTCATCCATTCCCTTCTGCTCCTCGATCTAAGGTTCACATAGCTTGCCCTTCTTCTCCAGTCTTTGGACTGTCCCTTCCCTACTGATGGTAAGGGGAAAGGGTCGAGCGAACGCACCTGTCACCGCAGGGTCTTCTTTTTGTGCCTATGCCCAGCCTCCGGCTTTGATTGATGGTTTGGACTAAGAGCTGGCGGGATGGGCCTTGGAAGGGGGAGTGGGCGGTGCGGCGGCCATGCTAGGGGCAGCTATAGTGGCGCACTTGTCGCTGCATCGCCCACTGCTTCAGTCTCGGTAGAACGCCATGCAGACAACACCACGCTGGAGTCCATAGTGGAAACACAGTGCTATGGTCGACTGCGTTCTCTATGCTCCTTCTTCAAGGTGATGGAGAAAGATCATTTGTATGGTCGTCGGGTGCACGCGAATGGTTGCAGTAGTGGTTCATCATGGGTCGTGGCAGAGTTCTTCTCCCATGGCACTATGTATCCCACACATGGGTGGGAGCCTATTTCCTGCATGTACTCCTTAAGGGCAGGGAGTCTCCCCTGCCTCGGGTCGACGGGGACGACCATGCTCTCTGTGAGGATCTTCGGGAGGCTTGGCGTTTGCGTCGGCTGCTGCGTCGAGGGCTCGGACAACGACGGAGGTGTCCTCTTGAGCGGTGGCGATGAGGAAGATAACGGCGACGACAACCCACACGCTTCCAGAGCAGGGACGACAGCTCCAACGCATTGTGATTGCTAGCAGCACCACCATCTGCACCTGCCCTCTGTCTTCTTTCTCCCTGCCGGTTTCGTCTGCCCTGCCTGGGGGCAAGGTCCTTCTGATCCTCCATGGGACGCATCCAGCTGGCCCTGGCAGGGAGGTACCGAATCCCAACCAGGCGCTCCTTTTGCACTCTTTTTATTCTCCACCCAGTCCCTAGGAGGAGAGGGACAATAAAGACATTACGGGACACTTATCTTTTTATAAATCAAAAAGATGTAGGTGCTTGCCAAGTTTTAGCCAATCATGATGTAATATGTATCCATTTTGTACAGGAAATGAAAGAAAGAATGATAGTTCTCTTCCTTAAGTGCTATCCCTTTCTCCCCTTGTTTATACTGCGCCAGCTTGTTTGTCCTTGACACACGAAACTATTTGCCAGGTCAGTACTAACCGCAAGCACCAAGGGGAGCGAGCCACCGACGGCAGGCTGGTATCGTTCCTCGAGAAGGCTCCTTGTCGGTATCGGCGAGGCCCCCCAGAGCTGATAAGCGACAGGAGCTAGGGGACTACTCATCCCGACAATGGTTTCCATTGCATGAAGGACTCCATTGTACACAGTCAAAAGGATAGCAAGGGTTTCCTTAAGGGACCAAATGGCACCGAGCTTGGGATATGTGATTAGACTTGTCTTTTCACGTAGTATCCCTTTCTGGAGTACGACGGGCCACCGTCCTTGTTTCTTTGCCCTTCTTCCTTGTTTTCCTGTCAGACAAACATGTAGGGCAAGAGGCCTCTATCCTCTTGAGACACACAATGCGGTAAAAAGGCTCATAGGCTCATCAAGTACTCTAGCAAATTTCTAAAGCTTAAAAGTGATAACATTGCAATGTAAAAATGCATAGTAAACATGCAGCTCGATTGTATGATGCAATGCCTAGATTTATTACTGCATGCACCGGGTGTGCACCTGGCTTTGTACAATGGGTTACATGCACTATGGGAAGGCTTGTACACAAGGTGGTTGCCGGGGACTGAGCCTGGCAACTGCCCTTACGGGTAGAACTTGCGAAGATGCTCAATATTCCATGAGTTAAGCATTTTGATGCCATCTTCGGTCTCCAGACGAACTGCGCCATGTTTGTGTGACAGCCCAAGTGGTGTCCTTGCCATTTTGGGGCTTTGTAAACCTTTTGGATCTATGTGTCATGAGTTGATTGAATTGAGTTTGCTTCTTTGCCAGTTGATCTTGTCTCATACATCATGCACCATGTCATCTCATCATCATGTCATGCATAATATATGTTGTGGTGTGCTTCCATGTGGCGTGGTTGTGGGGTGTTGCTAGATCTTGTGTGTTAGTGGATGTGTGCATGTGTGGGCAACCACTTCCTTCCTGTCCCCTAATCTCAAAACTAAACCTAGGCCTTTTATTCCTTTTTGTTTTCTTCAACGGAAATAACTTGCTAAATAAATCTGTTAAAATGTTCAAGTTGTAGGGAATATTATTTTGAGATCACATGAGTTGCTCTCTTTACTGTTGAGCTTTGGGCATTGGGTTTCGCAATAAAACAGGGGCTGTTGTTTTATAAAAGTAATTAATTTGCTTGCTCTAAAAATCACCTTGGTGTTTTTTTAAATAGGGAATATATCCTTTTGTGTAAAAGTATTTTTGTTTTGTCAAGATTTCTTTTCTTTTACTCTGGGGCTTTTTCTTTGTTTCCTTTTATTTGTAAAAGGAGAAACCTCTTTTGCTTTTCCTGTGAGAGAGAAATTGGGCGAGTGGGCCTCAGCCTCCCTCACGGCACAGCCCCTTAGCGTAGCCCAGCCCAACGAGCTAGCGGCTACCTGCCCCGTCCCCCTCCTCCGTTCGGCAGCGCGAGAAAGCGGAGAAAGAGAGAGAGCATTCCTTCCGTGAGTTCAGCCATTGGGCACCATCTCTCCCGCGCCTATTTAGCACCCCTCGGCGTCCGTGCCGCCCCCCTAGGGTTCCCTCTTCCTCCTCCTGTCGCTGCCACTCCCATCTCCCTCTCCTTCCTCCTCCCCCTTCTCCTTTCTTCTCTATCAGGTAGGGGGTTTCAGAGAGAGCGGTGTTTTAGAGAGGGTTTGCCGGTCCTTCCTCGCCGTCGTTCCATCCTGCCGCCGCGTCGTCATCGTCAAGCAGATGAGGTGCGGGTCTAGGGACGCTTCCACGCTCCGTTCCCGGTGCTAGGGGTGAGGAGCACCCCCGCAGCACCGCCTCGTCGCCATCGTCGTGCGCAAGTGAAGAAGCGTCGTCGGCCATCTTCTTCCCCTCCTTCCTAGCCATCCCCGCGTCCCCGCGTCGCCAAGCAGCCCCTTGGTGAGCCGCCGTCGCCGCAGCCTTTTTCCTCCTTGCGTAGGCTCGCGCTCATCGCCGTCGCGTCCGTTGCCACCATGCCCCGAGCCGAGCAGAAGCTCAAGCTCAAGCGCCTCCTGCCGTTGCCTCCTTCGTGTTTGAGTGTGGGAATGGGATCCCCGTAGATCCCGCTCTCCCCGTTGGTGGTCCAGATCGTCGGAGGGTATTCCCCTCGCCGGAGTTTTGCCATCACCGTGCCTTTGTCGCCGTTGCTTATTGTGTCAGTTTCGCCAGCGGTAGCGCTTGGTCTAGTAGTACTAGAGGGATTGATGCCCCTTCTATTAAGCATCGGTGTAGCAGCACGGTGGTGATGCGCTCGGGAGACGACCGCAAGGTCGTGGGTTCGAAACCGAGCTCCCCCCCTATTCTTCCTTTTTTTGATTGGCTGAGAGTGTGTGTGTGTGTTGTTCGGATCCTGTGTGGCAACGCCCGGATCCCGTGCGCCTACATGCTAGTGCGTGTGTGACCATGTGTGTGTGCATCTGGTGTGGATCCACTGTGGCCAGTGGATCTGGTGTGTGTGTATAGCAGTGTGTGTGTGTTGTGTGTGTGTGACAAGTGGGCCTGGCCCCACTTGTCATCCACTAGGGGGCCCTGGTGACTATGCCAGGTGGGCCCCCTGCTTATTGTTGTTTTCTTTATATTTTTAGTGTTTATCTGTTTTAAATAGAATATTTATATTTCTGGTATATTTCTAAAACTGGGTATGTGTAATTATGAACATGAGCATTTTTAGTAAGTTTCAACTTATAGGAATTGTTAGTATTTTTCTATCTAGAGTTTTGCCATGTTGCTCCATGCAAGCATATGAGTATGATATATGGAATTGGGATAGAATTTCCTAATGAATCCATTGGTGTAACTTTTTTGTCATTTGAGAAAGTTTGTCAAAATTTCATTTTGTCATTTTTGTGGGATTTAATCCATGCATGCTCTGATAGTTGTGTCAACATGAAAGTGGGAGTATTTCATGTATATTATGCCATGGTATTTTCCTTTGACATGTTAGACTTGCTGATAAGTGGGAATCTTGCTCCAAAGTAGCTAACTTAATGTTGCTGTTTTCAACTTGCTAAATATTTCTAAGTCTGAGAATTTGTTAATATTTTTATGCCCTCTTGAGTGGATGCTACCAAGTGATGTGTTGTGTATTAGCTCAAGCTCAGTGCTAGTGTTTTGAAGTAGATGTTGACCTCTACCATCCTGTTAATTTTCATGCCATAAGGTGGTCTCTATCATCATTAGTTTCTGCTATCAACTTGCTACCAGCTTAACACAGATTCTAGAAAATTGTGATTTTCACAGTCCCTAAAAATTGTTTCATCATGCCAACTTGTGAGCTTCATGCTTATTGATATGTGCTTACTTTCCAGTTTGTGTAGTTGGATGATTTGATGAGCATGCTCTGTAATTTATGTTAATGCCTTGTTTGAGGTAGGAGACTTCCTGTAGCTCTAGTTATTTGCTGTGAAAGTTGCTATGTTGTTAATTTGTGGCAGACTGTTTCTTTTAGTGTTTTGTGACTTGTGGGAGCTATGCTCCATGGAATTGCTTGATATTTTGCTCTATTGTGGTTGGTTTTTCATTGCCTAGCCAGTGGCTACCTTGGAATGCCAAGGAATATCCCAAGACCTTCTTGGTCTTGTGTTTTGCCTTCGTAATTTATCGTGAGCATATCGTGAGATCCGTAACTCCGTTTCTTACATTCCACATATGCATTTGCATCGATTTTGCATGAAGAATACATAATTGCCATGATCATGCATGTTCAAATAACTTAACATGGGTTTTGTCTGGAATTGTAAATGAATTAACTATTGCATGAGTAACATGACTAGTTTATGATTGCCATGTTAAATACTTCATGGAATCATGCATCATCTTGTTTGTGCATTGCACCTTGGTTGTTTGTTTATTTGTTGTTGTTTCTCTTGGGTAGACGCGAGTGTTGAACCTGAGAACAAGGATCCAGGAGAGTACCACTACGAGGACCCAGCTCTTTGTCCCTCTAAAGAACCAACAGGCAAGATGATCGTGCCCGGATCCCGACACTATTTTTGCTTTGCTAGATGTATCGTTCTTATCGTTACAATTGCTTTACCTACCACTTGAATGTCAAGCCTCCTACATAGCCATGATAGCCTCTAACCCCCTCCACATCCTAGCAAACTTTGTTTGGCTAAGTTACCGCTGCTCAGCCCCTCTTATAGCGTTCTTAGATGCAGGTGGAGGTTGTTTCTAGGTGATAACATGGATATCTGGAGATATCACAATATTTTCTGGTATTTAATTTAATGCACATATATATCTTGGTATGGTGGAAGACTTGGCCTTTTGCTCGGTGTTTTGTTCCACTTTACCGCCATAGTTACTTGTTACCAGTGTTATGTTTCCATACTTTGCGCTCCTAACATGCTCGGGGTTGTTATGGGGACCCCCTTGTTTATTCGGTTGATATTAAGACTTTTCTGGCAAGACCCAACGTTGGTACTATTTGTTTAACAACTTAATAAAATGCATAGGGCTTTGCAACCCCGTGGATAATTAATCAACAACCCGGGCCAGTGCTCCTCGTGAGTGTTGTTCCAAACTAGAGCCGTGTGCGATGCCAACCCGGGGCAACTCGGGAGATTTCTATCAGGCCACTATACGCTATGCTTATCCGGTCGTGTCCTGAGAACGAGATACGCGGCTCTTATCGGGTTCGTCGACACGTCGGGTGGTCTTGCTGGACTTGTTTGACCTTTCTCGGGTGGCTTGCATGTGGGACTCTGATTTTCTTCGGGCCATCTTGAGGTGTTGGAACTCCTTTGGAGTTGCCTAGGATGATCACGAGATCCGTGGTCGAGGTTATTCCCACGAAGTGTTGTTAATTTATGATGGATTAGTTGAAGCACCCCTACAGGGTTAAATCTATCGGAAAGCCGTGCCCGCGGTTATGTGGCAACTTGGATATTTGTTTAACACCCGGTTATAGTTAATTTTAAGTAAACTCCAATAAAATACACCAACTGTGTGAGTAACCGTGATCGTCTCTGCTCGTGAACATGAACCGAGAGAGAACACGGTGGGGTTATGTTTGCGGTAAGTAGGTGTTCAGGATCTCTTAGGGATCATTCTAGTTCTCGATCGATATCGTAGACCACATCTTTACTTTCATGTTCTCGTAAGATTAGGCACCATACATGCTTAGTGATGCTGCAAACTAAACACTTACCCCCATGCTACCCATAAGCTTACATAGTTTCGGTACCCAGATTACATGATTGCTGAGTCCTCCATGGCTCACAATTTACTACAACAATCCAGGTGCAGGTCTTGATGAGTTCATGCTAGATGATGCGCCCTAGGTCCAGTGGGAGTACGATGAAAAACGTGACAGGATGTATGTCATGTATCCCGATGAGTAGAGTGGCCATGGTCATGATCCGTGGGATAGCAAGGCACTTTTCATTGCTTCTTTTCTTCGTTTGATTTCGTCCGTAGACGGACCCTGTCTTCTGTATGATGATTGAATATTTGAGTGAATTGTAATTTAGCTTGTGGAGAGTGTAATCCAACTCATATACTCTCTCTTCATAAATGTATGCACTGAATTGCCACACTTGCAAGCAACAAGATGCGCCTCTATCCCTGTCGAGACCCGTGTCTTAATAAGGATAGGCGCGCATCTTGGGCGTGATAGTTTGGTAACCCATGCTACTGGGTAAGGGACTTCCCACTTCGACGTCAACTTGTTGGTACCCTTGGCGGACTGAACGCGCCTAAGGAAATGGTCGACATCTTCAAGGCTCTGGGCATGGACCCTGTAGCTATGATAGCGGCGTAGGACTTTCTGGTAGCGTGCAGCACGCATAGCGGCCCGGAGACGATCTTCCTCGAGGAGCATGACATCGTCATGCCATATAGCTGATCTTGCTCTACTTTATCGTAGGCAAGTACGCGAGGTGACCCATATATGAGTTATGTGGGGAGAACTACTTCCGCCCCGTACACTAGGGAGAAGGAGTCTGGTCGGTAGCTCGATTTGGTGTCGTTTTGAGGGACCAAAGAACCACCGGCAGCTCATCTATCCAGCGCTTGTTGCCTCTTAGCAGTCTATCAAAAGTTCTTGTCTTAAGCCCATGCAAAACTTCATCATTCATCTTCTCGACTTGCCTATTGCTTCTTGGGTGGGCAACAAAGGTGAAGGAGACCTTTCTTCCAAGGCTTTGTATGTATTGCATAAAGGTGCGGCTCGTGAACTGGGTGTCGTTATCGGTGATCACCCTGTTGGGCAGTCCAAAACGGCACACTAGTCCTTCCAGGAACTTGAAAGTTGAATGCGCTATCACTTTTCTCACTGGTTCCACCTCAGGCCACTTTGTAAACTTGTCGATTGCTACGAACAAGAATTCAAAGCCCCCGGTGGCTCGGGGAAACGGGCCCAAAATATCGAGCCCCAGACCGAAAATGGCCAAGATAAAGGGACGTCTGGAGAACTTGTGATGGTTGATGAATGTTCTTGGAATGGAACTGGAAGGCTTCACACTTGGTGATTAGCTTAGTTGCATCCTGGAGGGCAGTGGGCCAATAGAAACCCTGCCGGAAGGCTTTTCCAGCAAGGGCCCTTGATCCAATGTGAGACCCACACACGACTTCGTGAATCTCTGCCAACAGCTTCAGTCCATCTTCCCGGAAAATGCACCTCAATTTCACACAGTTTGGTCTTTTTCTTTACAGAGTGTCGTCGACAAACTGGTACATACTTGACTGACATGCTACTTTTTCGGCTTCTTCCCATTCTTCGGGAAGTTCTCCTTGTTTGAAAGAAGGGGACTATATGTTGAGCCCAAGCTTGACCTTGTGGCTCGACAATGAGGACCGAAGGCATCTCCCGTTCATGGGAGCGCTTACCTAGACCGCAAGAACCTGGGTTTCTGCGGGAGGGAGCTTCTCATCAACCGAAACGAGACTGTCCCCGATAGCCTCTCTACTAGTGGCTTCAGGAAGCTCTGCCGGGAAATGCTTGTCGGAGTTCACCTTTCTCCTTTTCCTTGTCAGCGTTGATGGGGATACTGATGGCTGAGTGAGATGGAGGACAAAAGTTCCTAGTTCCATAGGAAGCTTTTGCGTGGCGCACTTTGGTAGAGGATCAGCGATGCTGTTTTCTGCACATGGCACATGCTCTGTTTGTAATTCATCAAAGTGCTCCTCCATCTTTGTCACCTCGTCCACATATGCTTCCATCAACAGACTCTGGTAATCTTTGTTGACTTCTTTCACCACGAGTTGAGAATCTCCTCAGATGATCAGTTTCTTGATTCCCAACTCCACCGCGATTCTGAGCCCAGCAAGGAGCCCCTCATACTCAGCGGTGCTGTTCGTGGCCTCCTCCTGGAGAAAGTGCATTTGAACCACATATTTGAGATGCTCTCTAGTGGGGGCAATGAGGAGCATGCCTGCTCTGGCACCCTGAAGCGAGAAAGCACTGTCAAAATACATGATCCATTCCTTAGGCGCTTCTTTGCCGGGGAGAATTATCTCTGGAACCTCTTTGTCTGGCATGGGCGTCCATTCCGCAATGAACTCCGCCAACGCCATGCTCTTAATTGTGGAGTTCTCTCATACGTCAGACCAAAACTTGATAGCTCTAGCGTCCACTCAACTATCCTGCGAGTGGCTTGGGGGTTCCTCAATATACGCTGCAGCCGAAACCGGGTGACAATTGTTATTGTTATGGCATGGCCCTGGAAGTAGTGGCACAGTTTCCTTGAGGCCATGATAAGGCCGAAGATCAGCATTTGTACTCTAGAGTACCTTGACCTAGCCCCTTGTAACAAGGAGCTAACAAAGTATATTGGTCACTGCACCACTTTCTTCTTTGCCACTTCCTTGAAACTGCCTTCGTTTGCTTGCTTAGGTTCCCCTGGGTTTGTATCAGGTCCTGATGTGAATGATTTGGTTCCACCCCTGGCGAAGTCAGTCGCAATGGTTGCATCTTCACCCACTTCTCACTGCGCCACCAGCGCTGCCCTAACCACTTGATTCTTTGCCGCAAAGTATAGTAGCAACGGTTCTTGCGGTTTAGGCGCGACCAAGGTCGAAGCGAAGGAAAGGTAAGCTTCCAGATCTTGGAGCGTTGCTTCTGCTTCCGGGGACCACTTCATCGGGCTGGCCTTTTTCAAAATCTTGAAAAATGGTAGGGCACGTTCAGCGGATTTGGAGATGAACCTACTCCACGCGGAAATGCATCCGGTCAAGAGTCTTATGTCCATGACAGACTTGGGCGCTTGTATCTGCTCGACCGCTTTGATCTTGTCGGGATTGGCTTCTATTCCCCGTTGAGATACAAAGAACCCAAACAGCTTTCCGGATGGGACACCAAACACACACTTCTCAGAGTTGTGCTTCAAATTGATCTTGTGCAAGTTCATAAAAGTTTCTTCCAAGTCTTGAATGAGAGTTGCCTCATCTCTGGTTTTGACTACAATGTCATCCATGTAAGCTTCCACGTTGATGTGCAACTAAGGTTTGAATCCAATCTGCACGGCCCTTGCAAAGGTAGAACCAGCGCTCTTTAACCTGAAGGGAATCCATACAAAGTAGCAAGATGTCTACTACACAACTTTATTCTTGTAGACTCGGTGAGGAGATGGTGATACAAGTGTAGTAATAATAGTAGATATTGATTTTTGTAATCTGAAAATATAAAAAGAGCAAGGTAGCAAGTGACAAAAGTGAGAACAAATGCTATTGCAATGCTTGAAAACAAGTCCTACGGTCCGTACTTTTGCTAGTGCAATCTCTCAACAATGCTAATATAATTGGATCACATAACCATCCCTCAACGTGTAACGAATAATCACTCCAAAGTTCTTATCTAGCAGAGAGCATAAGAAGAAATTGTTTGTAGGGTATGAAACCACCTTAAAGTTATCCTTTCCAATCGATATATCCAAGAGTTCGTACTAAAATAACCAAGTTATCCTTTTCGATCAATCTATCTAAGAGTTTGTACTCAAATAACACCATATCATACGCATCAACCAACTCTAATGTCACCTAGATACTCCAATGTCACCACAATTATCCATGAGTTAATTATAAAATACGCATCAAACAATTTCAGTTTCATAATACACAATCCAACACAAAGAACCTCAAAGAGTGCCCCAAGATTTCTACAGGAGAAGGTAGGACAAGAACGTGTATCAACCCCTATGCATAGATTACCCCAATGTCACCTCGGGAATCCGCAACTTGAGTACCAAGATATAGATAATGTGAATCACTTGAATACCCCAATGTCACTACAGGTATCCGTATGCAAGACATATATCAAGTGTTCTCAAATCCAATATTCAATCCAACATAACAAACTCTCAAATGGAAAACTCAATTCATCACAACAAGATAGAGAGGGAAATACACCATATGATCCAACTATATTAACAAAGCCAGTGATACATCAAGAACGTGCCATCTCAAGAACACGAGAGAGAGAGAGAGAGATTGAACACATAGCTACTGGTACAAACCATCAGCCCTGAGGGTGGACTACTCCCTCCTCCTCATGGACTCCGCTGGGATGATGTAGATGGCCACCGGAGATGATCTAACCTCTCCGGTAGGGTACTGTTTTCTCTCAGATTGGTTTTTCATCAACACATAGGCCTTGCGGTGGCGGTACCAGGAGTCTAGGGTTATTTCTGATGGTTTCTATATTTATAAGAATTTTTGGAGTTGGTTTCACACGGAGATGGGCCACGAGGTGAGCATGCTCCACTTGGGCATGGCTTGGGGGCCTGGCGCATCCTGGTGGAGGGTGGCCACCTCGTGACTCTGATGGACCTCCCACAAAGCGTGTAGTGCCTCTTTTGTTCCAAAAAAATCATCAAAAAGTTTCAGGCGATTCCGAGAACTTCCATTTTCTGCACAAAAAACAACACCACGGTAGTTATGCTGAAAATAGCGTCAGTCGGGTTAGTTCTAAATAAACCATGTAAAGTGCATCAAAACCATATTAAATTATTGTAAGCAAAGGTGAATATGGCATGAAAACTTCATAAATTATCAATACATTGGAGAAGTATCATCATCCCCAACCTTAATTCCTACTCGTCCTGGAGTAGGTAAATGATAAAAGAAATAATTTATGAAGTGTGAATGCTAGCATAGTGCATAAGTTTGATCAATGCCAATTTCAACCTCTTTTCCTAGCATCATAACAGCAACTCTTTCTCATAAATCTCATCATGATAAAGTAGCAACCATTTCACATGTTATGGTTCAAACAATGAATTCTTTTGAAACTTAATAACCTATGTTCTTAGTCACCAAACAATTGCAATTCAACTTATTCTCACCAAAGTATAAGTAAGATCTCCACATACTCAATCATCATATACTCTTCTATGATTGCTAGTACTCAAAGCATATTTTTAGAGCAAATGTCATCCATCAAACACATAGAAAGACAGGGGCTTAATGTTTCGCCTCCCAACATACTTACCATAAAGATAATTGTCAACAATAATAGGTCATGATCAAATATATTTGACTGGCTATATGTGCCTAGATCTTTCCCCACCACATGATGCTTGCCAAGTAATAGAAGTATGTTGGAATAATAAGTTGACTCAACATGAAAAGTAAATAACATGAAAGTAAATAGATCGTCCATTCGCAGAGGGAAGTAGGGATTTGCATATGTGCCAAAGCTCATTGTTTAAAACAGAGATGAATATAATTTTGGGAGGTGCACCCTTCCTGTCAACGTTATGACCAAGAGTTATCTATATCTTCCTAGCATCATAACAGAAACTCTTTCTAATAAATCTCGTCATGATAAAGAAGCAACAAATTAACATGTTATGGTTCAAACAATGAATTCTCTTCAAACTTAACAACCTATGTTCTTATTAACCAAACAATTGCAATTCAACTTATTGTCGCCAAACTCTAAGTAAGAGATCCACATACTCAATCATCATATGCTCTTCTATGATTGCTAGTACTCAAAGCATGCTTTTAGAACAAATGTCATCCATAAAACACATAGAAATGCACGGGCTTAATGTTTCGCCTCCCAACATACTTATCATAAAGATAATTGTCAACAATAATAGGTCATGATCAAATAAATTTGACTGGCTATATGTGCCTAGATCTTTCCCTGCCACATGATGCTTGCCAAGTAATAGATGTAGGTTGGAAAAATAAATTGAGTCAACATGAAAAGTAAATAACATGAAAGTAAATAGATTGTCCGTTCGCAGAGGGAAGCAGGGATTTGCATATGTGCCAAAGCTCATTGTTTAAAACAGAGATGAATATAATTTTGGGAGGTGCACCCTTCCTGTCAACGTTATGACCAAGAGTTATCTATATCTTCCTAGCATCATAACATCAACCCTGTCTAATAAATCTCATTATGATAAAGTAGCAACAAATTCACATGTTATGGGTCAAACAATGAATTCTCTTGAAACTTAACAACCTATGTCTTTAGTAACCAAACAATTGCAATTCAACTTATTCTCACCAAAGTCTAAGGAAGAGCTCCACATACTCAATCATCATATACTCTTCTATGATTGCTAGTACTCAAAGCATATTTTTAGAAAAAATGTAATCCATCAAACACATAGAAAGATAGGGGTTTAATGTTTTGCCTCCCAACATACTTATCATAAGATAATTGTCAACAATAATAGGTCATGATCAAATATATTTGACTGACAATATGTGCCTAGATCTTTCCCCACCACATGATGCTTGTCAAGTAATAGAAGTAGGTTGGAATAATAAATTGACTCAAAATGAAAATTAAATAACATGAAAGTAAATAGATTATCCCTTCGCAGAGGGAAGCAGAGATTTGCATATGTGCCAAAGCTTATTGTTTAAAACAGAGATGAATATAATTTTGGGCAGTGCACCCTTCCTATCAATGTTATGACCATAAGTTATCTATATCTTCGATGTTAAACACATTAGCGGTGGTTCCCGAGCGGTAAAAGTAAAGGCTTAATCCCCCTCAACCAACAATCAAACTCCACGGCTAGCCGAATCCAGGGGTACCGTCCTGTGACACCCTGGAGTTATGCTAAAGTGGTCATTGTAAATAAGCTACAGTAATGGACAAGTTTAAGCTAATCCATATTGGAGTTATGCTATAGTGGTCATTGTAATTAAGCTACAGTGATCATTGTAAACAGTGCATGATCACAATGGAGTCATATCTCATTTCAAATTCCACCTCAAAGGGCCTTGAACTTTATTGTGATAAAATAAAGTTGCAAACAACATAAGAGAAATGTTGCACACTTGTTAAAAATCTCAAAACTAATGTTGTTAAGGAAAACAACATCACCTTGATGTTGGTGTGGCCCCAAAACCATCCAAAACAGAGCCAAAATTGCATTTAAAATACCCTTTAAATACCTTGGATAATTAGAACAAATTTAAAAAATGCCCAAACTTGGTGTGGCCATTCAAAATATTGCAAGATATTAATTGGACCTTGTCACACATTTTTGCTAAAAGAAATTAATGCTAAAAAGAAATAAAACAAAAGCAGTAAAATAAATCAGAAAAAAGAAAAAGAGAAAATGGAAGGAGCACTGTGCTCCTGGACTCTAAGGGGCTATAGTGTGGTCCAGCCCACTCCCCTCGTCGTCCCTAGCATCCTGCTCACCGGGGGGATGTGGACGATGGCCGAACGTCCGCGGCTCGATTGCCACACGCCGGCCATCCAACCCCCTTCGATGGCTACTAGGTCGCCCGAGTGCTCCCTCTCCCTCCCCCGCAAACCCTAGCCCCTCCCCTCAATCGCTCCCCCTTGCCTACTCTCTGCCTTGCCAGATTACCCCTCGCCTGAGCGCCATTGCCGTCGTCCGCGCCACCCCGCTGCGGCCGCCATGCCTCCTCGATGCCTCTCCTAGTCAGGCGAGGTCGCCGCCGTCCACTATGCCATCTACCACCTTGAGATCGGCCCAAAACCACCGGAGCGCCTGCTGCCTCCTCTTCTTCAACCTCCGGACGCTGAGCTCGCCGTCGATGATTCCGGCCACCTTGATCCTTCCCCGAGACCGCTTAGCACATCTGCAGGATCCCTGTGAGCCTGCGCATCTTTCCCCTCGCTTAGCCCCGTCGATTGCTAGCTCTGTCGCTCGATTTCGCCGGAGCCCGAACCTGTCTCCGCGTGAGCTCATCACCGGCAAGCCTTCGGTGACCTTTTGGTCCAACTGACGCCGTCGCTCGACTCAGTGCATCGCGTTGGCCCATGTAGTGCCCATAGTTAGATCGTTTGCGCCCCATTTTGCTCGGAGCCCAATGCTCACCGCCGCCAACCTCGACGCTAGCGATGCCATAGTCCACCGCAGCAGCTGTCGATGCCTGAAATGGAACGGCGGTGATCTCACCTCTCGAACGCAAGAAGGACTACGTGATTTGGTGCCTTGTGCGCCATTTTCGAGCCCCGCCGTGCTTTCGTGTGCTCGCTGGAGTTGCTCCGGTGACGAACGCCGGCCATCGCGGACGTGGCCCGGTCAGGGCCACTGCCAGGTTCACTGGCAGCTGGGTCCCGCGGTCACCGTTGACCCGTTGACCTGGTCAGCGTACTGACTGGACCTAGTCCAGTCACTAACATGTGGGGTCCCAAGCCCCTGTGTCTATGACAATGGGCCAGCCTTGTCAGCTAAATAATTTAGTAACTAGATTAATGAAAATAATTAACTTAACCTAATGTGTCTATGACACATGTGCCCCACTTGCTAAATTAGTCTCTGTTAGTTTAATTTAACACTGATTTAAAATGAGTCTATGACATGTGGGACCCACTGGTCAGGTTTGACCTGGTCAGCCCTACTGTATAGTGTTGATGCAATGCTGATGTCAGCCTGATGTCATAATAGGATTTTTCGAATTAATTTAATTATGTTAATTCCAGTAAATGATTAAATCTTGGAACAATCATAGAAATTAATCCGTAGCTCAGATGGAAAAACTTTATACATGAAAGTTGATCAAAAAAGTCCCACGAATCTGAATATGCCCTCCATTCATCTATAACATGCTCCTAGCATGATGAACATGGAACTTTCCCCTCCAGATCGTCCGTCTGATAAATCCAAAGACTCGGGAAATATCGTCTAATATTCTCCCGCTCCATCTAATATGTGTAGTACTGCGTTATACTACCCGTAGCACTGCGTATTTCCATGGCATGCATCGTGTTGCATCTGTTTGCTTGTATTTATTGTTTCTTCCCCCTCTTCTCTCTAGTAGCTTCCGAGACTGACGCTGTTGCCGACTACAACTATGCCCCTGACGACTAGCCTTTTGCAGCAGAGCAACAAGTTAAGCAAAAAACCCTTGAGCATTCCGATATCACCTATTCTTTCTCCCTCATGCTTGCATTAGATTTTGCTACTATATTTAAACAAGTACCTGTTCTGATGCATAGCCTATTTTTGAGTACTGCTTTTATACCTGCTATCATATACTTTGTAGTATAGGTATGGATAGTAACCCCCTGTGACTCCCAGTTTACTATTGTTGTTGCCCCTGCTTTCATCATCGTCAACACCGAGGACTTGAAGACAGAAGACTTAGTCATAATGACTGACAAGCCGTTACTGACACATCACCACACATACCTCGTGCGTGATATATCGATAGTGATTCCTTAGATATTCACTTTGGGCACTAACACACAGCCTCTATGTCTTGTTACTGAAATACAAGTGAAAGATGGGTCGGCCCCAAGGGTGCCCGCGAGAGAAAGATTTGGTGGGATGCGCTGTAAGGCATCCGTGAGATGTGGTGGGGTGTATTGGTAAGGCACCCAAGGGATATTGGCGAGGCAACGGACTGCCCTTTTATGGTTTGCGCTTGCCCCTTATTAACAAAATGCTAATGGGTTGGGTATTGATCCGAGTTGGTCGTTTGACCTTTTCGCACTACACCTTCACGTGAGAATAGTGATGGGTACTCAGCGTCGTTGTATCAGCCGAAGCTCTTTGGACGTCAGCAATGGAGCGCGCACGCGCCAGATTGGGCTGGAAGGTACAACTCTTGGACTAGAGTGTGCTAGGTCGGCTTCCGGCCGCGTACGCATCGTTCAGGAGTGCAAGGGAAAGTGGGCCCATGAACCTGCGCGCTTAGGATTTAGAATAGCAGGCTGGCCTCTCTGTTGAGCCTAGGTGGGGCGACGACGTTTTGGATCTCGAGGCCAGGCTTTACCCAGGAAAGTGTGTCCGGTCGGAGGTGATCAAGCGTGTTGTAAATGCGGTGCACCCCCATAGGGATGAATTCATCTATTCGAATAGCCGTGTCCACGGTAACAGGACGACTTGGAGTTGTACCTTGACCTTATACAACTATAATTGTGATTTAATTTGAAATGAAATGTGGCTCCGAGATTGCTTCCTCGCAGGGAGTCGAGGAAGAATCTTTGGGCATGGTTACTTAATAAAATTGCTACAAGAATATGATTACATGTGAGATACCAGTCTACTCTGTTCTAATGCTGCAAGATGCTAGTCTTCGATAGGACTAGGCTTCCCCTTATTCTTGCTTTCTGCAGTCAGCCCAGATATAACCCCATCCCGTGATAATGATGCATACTTAGCATAGTTATGATGTCAGTCTTGCGAGTACTTTGGATGAGTACTCACCGCTGCTTTGCTTCCTCTTTCCCCCTTGATATGATTCCGCTTTCAGACGATGGAACCCAGGAGATGGAGTACGCCGGAGACGACTACTACACCACTGCAGGGGCCTACTACTACGTGGAGGCCACCCCCGACCAGCAATAGGATAGGAGGTTCCCAGGCAGGAGGCCTCGCCTCTTTCGATCCGTTGTTTATATTTGTTCTAGCCTTCTTAAGGCAAAACTTGTTTAACTTATGTATGTACTCAGATAGTATTTGCTTCCGCTGACTCGTGGTTGTCGAGCTTTGTATTCGAGCCCTGGAGCCCCCTGGCTTGTAATATGAAGTTGTACAACTTTAATTTGTGTCTATAGTTGTGTTCCGATATTGATTAGTGAGTCCCTAATCTTGATCGTACGCATTGCATGTATGTTTAGCATACGGTCGAAATTGGTTGCATCACAGATCCATACCAACAACATTCCTAGGGGAGTTTTGTTTAATTATTTGCATTTTTTATTTCTGGACTGGGAATCCCTATTACCGCCCCTCTCGTGCAAGGATGAGTGAATAAACACCGATCATGAGAATAACCCACTTAACATGGAAGATACTAACCTCCCCCTGTCACTCCATGAGCGGTCCAGGCACACAAAATAGATGTTCATTTGAAATTTTAGAGGTGGCACATGCAAATTTACTTGGAATGGCAGTGAAATACCATATATAGATATGTTGGGGATATAACCTCGTGGCAAGGCGCGCCCAGGAGGGGCCGAGTCACGTTGGGCGGCTCATAGTCAATGCCTTTAAATGTGCTAGAGGATTGAAGACAAGACTACATGGCGACTTACCAGATGGTCCAAGATGGAGGCCCAGAGTCGGAAGATGGCATGAGACCTGGGCAAGCCGTCCGGAAGACGGCTTGCCTAGGAAGGCAAGGCGGCTTAGAGACAATATCGGACACCTTGTGTAAGTCGTTTTGGACTCTTGGATCCCGAGGGCCTCGACCTACCTATATAAAGGTGAGTCCCTGTGGCGACTCAGGACAGGAAACAATTGATTGATAGCTAGGTCAAATGACTCCGCTCCCTTGTAATTGATACACCATCAATACAACACAAAGCATGATGTAGGCTTTTACCTCTTTCCGAGGGGCCGAACCTGGGTAACTCGTGCCTGACGTCCCGATTAACCCCTTTGAGTCCACCACCTTAGCGATGGGCTCGAACCTAAGTCCTAGGACATCTGCTGTGACAAAACCATGATAGTTGGCACCCATCATGGGGCTAACGTGCGGTGGTGTGGAGTTCTCGAAAGGCTCTCTTCTAGGGATAGAGGGATATGCCGTCAGCATGATGACTAAGAGTCATCACGGCAAGCTCTACATAGACGATGCTGGATGGGGACCGGACACCGACTCAATTGAGTATAGATATCAGGTCCCCTTCGGCATAATTCACGTGTTTATTGGGAAGATTGGTGGATCTATGCCCGGGCCGGACATATGCATCGACCTCGTCAAACCGGCCTCGCATGCGCAACCCAATGGGGAGGCGGACTCAATCTACCAGCTTCATAACGGCGGTCTTGGGGCTGAGCCGACGGTGATAGTATTCCGGAGCCCTATGACCCACCGAGCCGAGCCGCCGTCTTGATGGCAGGCTCGGCACCGACTTTTAAAAGCACCACGTTCAAAGTGGCAGAAGGAGCTGCCACGCTAGATGTCGGGTCTCCTAGGCCGCTGGCTCTGGTCTTACTGGAACTGATGGAGGAGCTAACAACCTTGATGGGAACTGAGATCACATCCAGGCAGAGTGCAATGCCGAAATCACCAGGATTAAAGCACTGATGACCAAGGCCTAGGAGAATATCAACACATTGCAAGTTCAGATGAATGCTGAGTCGGAACGTTTGAGGGCAGAGGCTCTCCGTTTTAGCTTAGACCAACATGCTTCAGAAGTGGTTCTTCAGAGGAGGACTCAAGTCGGCCTCCCTGTGCAGCCCCGAAACTTCGTCTACACCCCCGGGGCAGGGCCGAGCACGCCATCAGCCATAACCCAGGCCGTGGAGGCACTGCGGCAGCCATACCCGCCCCAGAGGGATCGTACTCCGCCGTGGCACCTTGTGATGCCACCTGGCCATTATTCTAACCCGGTTGAGAACATGATTGCGGAGGATGCTAGGCACGACACACTCCCCTTCGCCAAAGGGATGCCGTTTGCTGAGGAGGCGCGGAACGCCATTGAATTGCTACATACGGTGGTGGCTCAGCAGGAAAAGTACATTTACAGCAACAGTCATGTGCACTCCATGCCTGTCCCAAGTCGTAGCTGTAGCCTACGGATAGAGTCACTGGAGGTTTCTAGCAGTGAGCAAAGATGCAACCCGCCCAATCATAACTCGCCTCGTATTAATGCCCAGGAGATCATGGATAGGGGCAGAGCTCATCGGGGAGCAACGCCAGTGACAGATTACCTAGAAATTCCTAAGCCGGCTCCGATAGCCTCTTCTACCTCAGTGGGCGCTTAAGTCTCATCCAGGGGCGTTGGTGTGCCTTGCCTGATGGCGGCTCTACGGAACGAGCGTTTGCCTAAGGATTTTAAGGGACCACATAAGGTGCCCAACTATACGGCTGATTTACCCCTTGAAGCCTGGATTGAGAGCTATGAGCTCTCCATGGAGATGTTATATGTGAGCGAGGAGATTTGTGCAAAGTATTTAATCATGATGTTGGAAGGACCAGCTCACACGTGGTTAAAGGGTTTTCCTCCCAATATCATTGCGTCTTGGGCCGAGTTGAAGGCATGTTTCATCAAGAACTTCTGGGGAACATGAAAGGAGCCTATGCCAATTGTGGATCTTGACCATTGTGTGCAGCATGAGGATGAGTCAGCCCATCATTGGATCCAGCGGGTTTCGACAGTTATCCACTCGTTTGAGAACATCTCGGCGTCTCAAGCGGTTCTGATTTTATAGAAAAATTGTCACTTCTTACCCCTTAAGCAGAAGGTCGGGTGGCTGAAGCGTTCTTGTCAAGACATGGGTGAGCTCACGACGGCTCTCACCAAGTATGCAGATTCAAATACTACTAAAGATCTGGTTTCTGATGATGAGAAATCGGCCAAGGGTAAGAAGAATAAAAATGGCAAGAGTCAACAGCAGAACGAAGCAGGAAATAACAACCCTGGCAAGAGAAAGAACCCGGATGGTGGGTTAGAACCGGTGGCAAACGCCAGCACTGGGATCAATCGTGCTAGAGGTAATGGTAAGCCGCCTTTTAACAAAGGTTAAAAACCCTTCAACATGGAGGAGATGCTCAACAAGCATTGCTCGGAGCACAGTCAACCTGGCAGGCCATCCGGTCATGCTTGGAGGGATTGTCACATTATGCGGGAGTTTCGGAACTACAGCCTTAATCAACATCATAATAACGGCAATGGGTCGTCAGGCGGCTCAGGACCTGGCGGCTGAGGGACCGACTTCGGTGGAGGCGGCTCAGGTCCAGGTTATCAGGGGCAAGGTAGTCAAGGTGGTCATCATCAGCAACCTGGTGATATGTCTCCAACATATCTATATTTTTTGTTGATGTCATGCTTTTAGATTATCTGTTTTGGATGTTTTATATGCATTAGTATGCTATTTTATATTATTTTTGGGACTAACCGATTAATCTAGAGCCTAGTGCCAGTTTCTGTTTTTTCCTTGTTTTTGAGTTTTGCAGATATGGAATATTAAATGGAGTACAAACGGAATAAAATCTTCAGAATGATTTTTCCTCAAAGGAAAGAGATCTACCAGACTTGGAGTGCACGCCAGTGCACCTGCCAGGAGGTCACAAGCCCTTTGGGCGCGGCCACCCCCCTGGTCGCGCCTGGTAGGCTTGCCGTCTCCTGGAAGGTCTCCTAACCCTATTCTTCGTCCTATAACTACCCTAATATTCTCCCAACACCAAAAAGATCCACCCAAATACTTTTCTGCTGATAGAAGCCTCCGTTCCCAAGAGATCTAATCTTGGAGCCTTTTCCGGTAATCTGCTGGAGGGCGATCTGATCGTGGAGGGCATCTACATCAACTCCTTTTCCCCTCCGATGATGCGTGAGTAGTCCACCACAGACCTACAGGTCCATAGTTAGTATCTAGATGGCTTCTTCTCTCTCTTTGATCTTCAATACCATGTTCTTCATGATCTTCATGGAGATCTATCCGATGTAATACTCTTTTGCAGTGTGTTTGTCAAGATCTGATAAATTGTGGGTTTATGTTCAAATTATCCATGAACCGTATTTGAATCTTCTCTGAATTCTTATATGCATGATTTCATATCTTTGCAAGTCTTTTCGAGTTATTGGTTTGGTTTGGCCAACTAGATTGGTAATTCTTGCAATGGGAGAAGTGCTTAGTTTTGGGTTCAATCTTGCGGTGTCCTCACCCAGTGACAAAGTAGGGGTAGCAAGGCATGTATTATATTGTTGCCATAAAGGGCAACAAGATGGGGTTTTCATCATATTGCTTGAGTTTATCCCTCTACATCATGTCATCTTACCTAATTCGTTACTCTGTTCTTCATGAACTTAATACTCTAAATGCAGACATGAGTCGGTCGATGTGTGGAGTAATAGTAGTAGATGCAGAATCGTTTCGGTATACTTGACACGAACGTGATGCCTATGTGCATGATAATTGACTTGGATATCTACATGATTATTCGCTTTTCTATCAATTGCTTGACAGTAGTTTGTTTACCCACCGTGATATTTTCCTTCAAGAGAGAAGCCTCTAGTGAAACCTATGGCCTCCGGGTCTACTTTCCATTATATACTTTCAGATCTATAAACCAAAAATACCTTGCTGCAATTTATTTATCTTTTACTTTCCTCAATCGTTTACATCCATCTCTATCAGATCTAATCCTTGCAAATCACCGTGAAAGGATTGACAACCCCTTTATAGCGTTGGGTGCAAGAGTTTGATTGTTTGTATAGGTGCATCCATTGGTGACATTCTTGTTCCTCCTGCTGGATTGATAGTTTGGTTCTCATCAACTGAGGGAAATATGTATCTACTTTGTTACATCACCCTTTCCTCTTCAAGGGAGAACCAACGCAAGCTCAAGAGGTAGCAAGAAGGATTTCTGGCGCTGTTGCCGGGGAGGATACACATCAAGCCTACCAAGTAGCCATCACAATCTCATCTCTTGCAATTACATTATTTGCCATTTGCCTCTCGGTTTCCTCTCCGCCACTTATAAAACAAGTTTTAGAAAATACCAAAAATATTTTCCTTTTTATTCACCTTTCTTCCATTCGCCTTTTCGTTTGCCTTTGCTTGTGTGCTTGATTGCTTGCTTTGTCATGATGTCTGAGAATACCAAGTTGTGTTACTTTCCAATACTAATAATGCTGATTTTATTAGTACTCCGATTGCTCCCGCCACTCGTGCGGAATCTTATGAAAGCAATGCTGCCTTCCTTAATCTTGTTATGAAAGAACAATTTTCTGGCCTTCCTAGTGAAGATGCCGCATCCCATGTAAATACTTTCATTGAGTTGTGTGATCTGCAAAAGAAGAAAGATGTGGACAATGATATTGTTAAATTGATGCTATTTCCATTCTCACTACGAGATCATGCTAAAACTTGGTTTTCATCTTTGCCAAAAAATAGTATTGATGCATGGAATACGTGTCAAGATGTTTTTATCTCCAAGTATTTTCTGCCCGCTAAGATCATGTCCCTTAGGAACGATATAATGAATTTTAAGCAACTTGATCATGAGCATGTTGCACAATCTTGGGAGAGGGTGAAATTAATTATTGGGAATTGCCCCGCACATGGTTTGAGTTTATGGATGATTACAAAATTTTTATGCGGGATTGAATTTTGCATCTAGGAACCTTTTAGATTCAGCCGCTGGTGGTACTTTCATGGAAATCACATTAGGAGAAGCTACCAAACTCCTAGATAATATTATGACAAATTACTCTCAATGGCATACCGAAAGATCTCCTACTAGTAATAAGGTGCATGTTATTGAAGAAATAAATACTTTGAGTGAAAAGATGGATGAATTGATGAAATTGTTTGCTAGTAAGAGTGCTCCTATTGATGCCAATGATATGACTTTGTCTTCTTTGATTGGAAATAATAATGAATATATGGATGCGAATTTTATTGGTAGGAACAATTTTGGTAATAACACGTATAGAGGTAATTTCTTTAATAATTATGGTAATTCCTACAACAATTCTTATGGAAATTATAATAAGATGCCCTCTGATCTTGAGAATATTGTTAAAGAATTTATTGTTCAACAAAAGATTTACAATACTACGATTGAACAAAAATTGCTCAACATTGATGATTTGGCTAGGAACATTGATAGAATTTCTCTTGAGATCGATTCTTTGAAAGTTAGAGTTACTCCACCCAAGCATGATATTAATGAGTCTTTAAAAGCTATGACAATATCTGTTAATGGAAGTAAGGACAGAACCGCTAGAATACATGCTAAGCATGAATGACTTGAAAAAGTGTTTTCTCGTGATAATAATGATGAAGATCTCAAAGTGATTGATGTGGCTCCTATTGAATCTTTGTTTTCCAGTATAAATCTGGATAAGGATGGTACTAGAGATAAGTCAACTTTAGTGTCTATAGATCTTAATGCTAAGATTGATAAAAGTGAGATGCAAAAGCTCAATACTTTAAATAGCAACGAACCCACTCTTTTGGATTTCAAGCACTTTAATTATGATAGTTGTTCTTTGATTGATTTTGTTTCCTTATTACAATCCATGATGAATTCTCCACATGCTTATATTCAAAATAAGGCTTTACTGAACATATTGTCAATGCTATAATGAAATCTTTTGAAGAAAAACTTGAGTTAGAAGTTTCTTGTCGGGACCCCGATCCGAAGACATATGAATCCAGCCTGTAACACATCACACAGACTTTGCGGCCTCACGCACGGTACGCCACGGCTGCCACCTTACGTTGGCGGGGACCGTTTGCGCCTTTTGGCTCATGGATATGACCGTGTCGCTTGCATTCACATAGCAAAGAACCTGGGTCGACATGACTAGTTATAGACCCAAGTGGCACAACCGTACAGGGACAGGCATACATAACCCAGCAATGTAGGTGTCGGTCATCAACGTGTGTAGACGAGTCATAGCAAGCTACAAGGACTCCATTACACCATCAGATATAAATGTCATCATTGCACATAGACGAGGCGTAGCAGGCTACAGGGACTCCATTACACTGCGAGACGTTTCCCCGAAGGGACAGACACAACAGCAAAGAAGGATACATGCTGGTCAATCAATGTGTCCAGAGTAGTAGCAAGCTACCAAGGCTCGGTGCAAGCTTAAAGAGGCATTTCCCCGTAAAGAAGGCTACTAAAGGCACACAACTAGGTGTCGAATCCCATGCATACTAATGCATTTCAATCATACACACACTATGCACGATATGCGTAGATACAACATGGCATCACAGCAAAACTCTACAACATAACATTTATTTAGGAGGCTCCAAGGAGCCAACATAGTATAATGTTACAAGTTGAAGGGGTCACATGACCCAACATTCAGAGCATACAAACATCAAGCAGAAGTTACATGTCTGAGTACAGACATCTACAAAAGCGGCTAGAAGAGCCTAAAAAACTACAACGACCCTACCGTAGGAACCAGACCTCTGTCTGGGTTACTAAGCTAATCCGTCGATCTCAACGTCAGGAGAACATAACCGAACACAACGTCTAACTCTGCAAAAGTATAAATAATAAACAATGAGTACGAAGGTACTCAACAAGTCTTACATCAGAACTATCTACATATGCATCATGTATCAATGAATAGGATTGTGGGGTTTACTGCAGATTGCCAGCTTTGACCTTTGGCTATCCTAGACTACGACAAAGTAACCAACGTAAAACTACTCTGTCGTCTCCCTACGAGAGAGCACACACGAGCTCACATGTTCACCATCTCAATACACCACCATGGATCCTCTCTTGTCTTCCTACGAGAAGCCATCCATAGCACTCACACTTGTTCGGTGCATTTTAGAGTATCCACTTAAGTTGTCTATGAACAATGCAAGTATCCAAGTAGTCCATATCGGCGGACGTGGCTATTCGAATAGATAATTTACCCTGCAGGGGTGTACTTCATCACACATGCTCCCGCCACTTATCACCATGTGCACATAAAAGGGCACCTCGGCAACCTTCAAGCGGAAGCCCAGCGAGGGAGTTGGCAACAGACGTTAACCTTCAACGACTCACGTCCAAGGCAGTCGCCTATCTAAGTTGGAACCCATAATGTAAGTCCGGCCAAGGTTTCCAACATGGCCTCAAACGTTGCGAGCAGGGCCCCAAGCCGATCCCGATTGGGCCGTTTATCCACTTCGCAGGTCGTGCCACCCCTATCAACGTTTCGAACTACTATGACTCCTAGACTGAGAACAGGGTAGGTTAATAGGCCGAGAGAGGTCGACTTACCAGACCCCAATGTGCGGTAGTAGCTAGTCTTGGAACACAAACATGGAACTCGGCTCCTATGAGCGGTTTTAATGAGACAACCCACCATGTACTCCTACATGTCCTCTCATCACTACCTTTACCAAGACAGGTTCATCACTTAACTCTCATCATCAGGACACATTCATTTCACTCTGGTTCATCTCTAGATGAATCAGACCTGATAGAACTCTAAGCGTAGCAAGCATAACAGGGTTATAGCAAAACATGGCTCTAGCATCTACCAGGTATGCTAGGTTGCTTGGTTTAGCTATTTACTATGACAATGACAGGTCATGCAAAGGAGTGGGTTAATCTATCGCAACACAAGTAGTAGTTGAAAAACGTTGTCCTAATGCATTGAAATGAGAGCAAGAGCGAGAGATGGGATTGTATCGAATATTCTCAAGGGGTGTTTCTTGCCTGTTTATCAGAAGAACTCAGCTGTTCTTCGATGTCGTCGATAACTACGTCTCGCAAGTCTATCAACAAGATCAAACAAGGTACAATTTAAACAAGGCAAATGTTGTACAATGATGCATGATAATAGCATGTCAATATGGTACTGGTTTGAGCTAATGCATCTACCATCATATTAAAAGAAGATGGTTTGAACCCAAGGTCAAATTTAAATCCAAAAGTGAGGTGACCTATTGTGTTTTGAACAAAATGTCCAAGTTTGGCTATTTGGATTGTTCTAACATGTATGAAAATGCCACCATTAGATTCATTGGATTTTTTTGATAAATTTTCATATATAAATTATCTTAATCTGACTTACAGATTATTTCTATGAATTTTTGAAGTTCATATGGTTTTCTAGAATTTTCAGAATTAATTTTATTCTAGACTTTTAATGTGTCAGGCCGACGTCATCATGACGTCAGCCAGTTAAAGGCCAGGACAGGTCAAACCTGACAGTGTGGGGCCCTCGTGTCAGCGTCAGGGGCTAATCCCCGCGCTGACCGGGGGTAGACCCACTTCTAGGGCCCATTGTCAGTGGTTGTGGGTTAATTAGGGAGGGGAATTAGTGGCTAATCGGCCGGCCACGTCGGCACCGGCCGGAGGGTGGTCGCCAGCAACCATACGACGTGGCGGAGGTTCGCTGGAAGTCGCTAGGGGGCTCGGATCGACGTGCCGAGGGCACTAGGGCGAAGCCCGTGCTCAATCGCGTCAAGTGGGCTGGTCAGGGGGGGCTCGGGGTCGCCGGAGGGCTCGCTGGAGAGCTTTTCCATGGCGGCGACCGTACGGCCACGACGAGGGGGGACGCTAGAGGGCATAAGAAGACCGGGGGAGAGAGGGAGAAGGATGGCGTGCTCATAGAGGGGGCTGTAGGGGGCTCAGCGGCTCGAGGACATCCCGATTGCGGCGAAATCGGCGACGGAGCTCCGGCGGGTACGGAGGTTGAAGATGACCATGATGATGGCTTCGAGGGGCTCCCGGGTTCTTCTGCCACCACGGGGAGAACCAGATGGTCTCGGCGGAGCTCAGGGGCATGGTAGAGGGGCGAGGGGAGGCCGGAGGCTACGGCAGCGGCGAGCGGCAGCTACGGCGACGCTCGAAAAAGAAGGAGAAGGGAGGGTCGGGGAAAATGGAGAGGGGAGGGGGCCAGCGCGACCCTCGCGAGGTCATCCCGCTCGCCAACGCGACGAGGGGGCGGCCAGGCAGGCAGATGGCGTGGCGCCACCGCCACTGGTGCCGTCCTCTGCTTCTCCTCTGCCTTCTCACACGAGGAAGAAGACGAGGCTGCCCCTGGTGGGCTAGGCTGCTTCTGCCAGGGAGGCCCAGGTAAGCTTTTCTCCTTTTTCTTTTATTTCCTCTTTTGTTTTTATGACATTTATGTTGGCTAAAAAATAGCTAGCCATTTTATAAAATCCTAAAAATTATTTTATGACCTTGACATAAATGACTTATGCCACATAATTAATTTCAAAATTATTTGACATATATTTCATATATAGAAGAATATATATCCAATGCAAATAGAGTTAATTTAATTCAAAAACCCAGTATAAAATATTTTTGTGATCCCAAAATATTGGTTGGCAATTTTATCTTAACCCAATATTTTACTAGAGAACCACGAACATTTTCTTGGAATTGTTTGAAGCAATTTTTATAATGCTTATTTGACAAAATTTTGAATTATGAGGCTTGATCATTCCTCATTTCATCTTCATTTAAAAATAAAAATGCATGCATGAATGCACTTGCAATCATAAAGAAACTAGGGCTGTGACAACTCACCCCCACTAAACAAGAATCTCGTCTCGAGATTCAGGAGTAGTCGGGAAGAGTGCTAGGTACTCAAGCCGAAGACGATCTTCGCGCTCCCAGGTTGCTTCATCCTTGGAATGATGCAACCACTGAACCTTCAGAAACTTGATGCTGCTACGTCGAGTGATGCGCTCGGTTTCATCAAGGATACGAACAGGATATTCTCGATATGAGAGATCATCTTGAAGATCAAGCGTTTCGTGGTCTACTTCGCGGATAGGATCCTTGAAGCAACGCCTGAGTTGAGAAACATGGAACACATCATGAACTTTGGAAAGCTGCGAGGGTAGTTCCAATTGGTAGGCAACCTCTCCTCGTTTAGCAAGAATGCGAAAAGGACCAATGTCACGAGGAGCCAATTTGCCTTTGATGCCAAAACGATGGGTGCCCTTCAAAGGTGACACCCGAAGGTAAGCCTTCTCGTCAACCTCATAACTTACATCCTTATGATGATGGTCATATTGGCTCTTCTCATGAGATTGGGCAGTTTTCAGATTCTCACGAATGATGCGAACTTGCTCTTCTACGTCCTGGATCATCTCCTGTCCAAAGAATTGTCTTTCACCGGTTTCTGACCAGTTTAATGGCGTTCGACATCTTCGTCCATACAAAACCTCGAAAGGAGCTTTGCCCAGACTAGACCGAAAGTTGTTGTTATAAGCAAATTTGATAAATGGAAGACATTTCTCCCAGTTCATTTCGAATGAGATAACACAGGCTCTAAGCATATCCTCAAGAATTTGATTGACTCTTTCTACTTAACCACTTGACTGAGGGTGATAAGTGGTGCTAAAGGAGAGATGGGTTCCCATAGCATTCTGGAAACTTTCGCAAAATCGAGAAGTGAAAAGACTTCCACGATCAGAATTAATCTCCAGAGGAACACCATGAAGAGTAACTATTCGACAAATATACAAATCTGCTAACTGCCCAGCAGTTATACCTTCTCGAACTGGAAGGAAATGAGTAACTTTTGAAAGGCGATCGATAACCACAAAGATGACATCATTCCCTTTCTTAGTCTTTGGAAAGCCGATGATGAAATCCATATCGATCTTGTCCCATTTCCACTTGGGAATAGCCAAGGGCTGAAGGGTGCCAGCAGGCCTTTGATGCTCTTCTTTAACGCGATGACAAACATCGCAGTTAGCAATGAATTGAGCAATTTCTCTCTTCATCCGGTTCCACCAAAACCTCTGGCGTAGGTCCTGATACATCTTAGTACTACCGGGATGAATCATGAGAGGAGATTCATGAGCTTCCTTGAGAATCAGTTCAAAGTTGTTGCTTTTTGGGAACCACCAAACGGTGCTCAAATAAAACAACACCTTGATCATTTACCAAGAAAGAATGAGCAACTCCCTTGGAAATGTTGCTCTTGATACAAGATATTCCCGTATCCTGCTTTTGGGCAGCTATGATCTGATCCTCAAGAGTTGGTTTCACCACCAAGGTAGAAAGGAATCCTCGAGGAACAATGTGAAGATTTAACTTATGAAATTCCTCATGGAGAAGTGGTTAACTTTGTAGAAACAAGAGGTTGTTACAATAGGATTTACGACTTAGTGCATCAGCCATCACATTGGCTTTGCCTGGGTGTAAGATATTCCTAAGTCGTAATCCGTAATAAACTCAATCCACCGTCTTTGCCTGAGATTCAAATCTGGTTGGGTGAATATATATTTGAGACACCGGTGATCACTAAATATTTCACAACGATTACCCAGAAGGTAATGTCGCCAAGCGAATAGTGCATGGACTACTGCGGGAAGTTCTAGATCATGTGTTGGACAATTTTCCTCATGTGTACGCAACTATCGGGATGCGTAGGCAATCACATGACGATCTTGCATAAGAATGCAACCTAGACCTTGTCGCGAAGCATCATAGTAGATAACAAAGTCCTTTGTGAAATCCGGGGGTACAAGTACCGAGGCAGTAGTTAGTCGTCTTTTCAACTCCTTAAAACTTTCCTCACATTTGGAGTCCACTCGAACTTCTTATCTTTCTTGAGGAGTTCAGTTAGAGGTTTGGCAACTTTGGAGAAGTTCTCAACGAGGCGGTGACAATAGCTCGCTAAGACAAGGAAACTCCTAACTTGCTTCACCAATTCAGGTTGAGTCCAATCAAGGACAGCTTGAACTCTCTCGGGATTGATAGCAATACCTTTCACAGAGATTATGTGACCCAGATAGGTCACTTCTGGCAACCAGAACTCACACTTGGAGAATTTGGCATAAAGGCGGTGCTCTCGGAGTTTCATCAATACCAGCCCAAGATGCTCAACATGTTATTCTTCGTTCTTTGAGTATATGAGGATATCATCGAAGTAAACCACGACAAATTTGTCCAAATACTCCATGAAGATCGAATTCATTAAGCGGGAGAAAGTGGCTGGGGCATTGGTTAGACCGAAGGACATGACGGTGTACTCGTATTGACCATAACGAGTGACAAAAGCCGTCTTTGGCATGTCCCCGTTCCTGATTTTTATTTGATGATAACCTAATCTCAAATCCATCTTGAAAAAGGCTGCGGATCCAGCAAGCTGATCATACAGATCGTTGATCCTGGGGAGCGGATATTTGTTCTTTATCGTGACCAGATTAACCGGCCGATAATCGACAACCATCCGGTCCGTACCATCCTTCTTCTTGACGAAGAGGACAGGACAAGCCCATGGAGAAGAAATAGGACGGATGAAACCTTTCTTCAAAGATTCATCGAGTTGGGTCTTAAGCTCAGCTAGCTCTTGGGGAGACATCTTATAGGGCCTTCTAGCAACTGGAGCGGTTCCTGGAATAAGTTCTATGACAAACTCTACTTCTCTGTTAGGTGGAACACCTGGCAATTCTTCTGGAAACACATCCGGGAAGTCATGGACTACCGGAATGTTTTCAAGGTCTGGGAGAGGATTGGCATTGAGGGAATAAATCATGCCCTCTGGAATGCGGGTTTGGATATTGACTATCTGGCCAGAAAGATGGGTAAGCTGAATAGACCTAGAGAACAATCAATTTTGGCATGATGAGCTATCATCCAGTCCATCCCCAAAATGATATTGATGTCTGAAGTTTTAAGGGTTATCAGAGAGGCAAGAAACACTAAACCATCAACAAGGATTTGGTTCCCATGGCTTACTACATTGGTTTGCCATTTGGAACCTGGACTTTGAATTACTAGAGGAGAGGGCATAACCTCGAAAGCAATGTTATGCAAAGAGGCATAACGTTCAGAGATGAAGGAGTGGGATGCTCCTGAGTCAATCAAAACTGTGGCTGGATGAGAATTGACAAGAAGCGTCTTAAGAATGACATTAGCATCATCTTTAGCTTCTTCTGCAGTTACATGGTGCACACATGCATGAGTATAAACAACTGACCTGACATTGGGCTTCTTGGTTGGCGGCTTGCAACGAATAACACCACTTGTCGACGAAGGTGGAACATTTTCTCTCAGAGGGCAATTCTTCAAATAATGTCTAGGCTGACTACACTTGAAGCATGCCCCATGGATGGAACGTGGATCTGGGTTGAGCACTTGGTTGATGAGGTTCTTCTGGGAAGCACATGGCATCGGCAGACGAGGCGCCACGTAGGATGGCCTCGGTGCATACCTCGGAGGAAGAGCGGCATTCGGGATCCATGTCCTTCGCTTCTGGGATGTAGACGTTGAAGATGATCCAACATCACGGCTGTGCTTGCGAGATTCCTCGTAAGTCATACTGCTCGTCTCTGCTTGGATTGCTTTGTTCACAAGAACTTGGAAACTAATGAACTCATGCAGACCGAGGTCATGATGGAGCTTCGGGTTAAGGCCTTTCCTGAACCTTGCTTGCTTCTTGGCATCTATGGATACCTTTTCTGGGGCATAGCGCGCGAGGCATTCAAATTCACGGCTATAGGCATCCACATCCATGTTGCCTTGGTCAGATCACAGAACTCTTCTTACTTATGATCTAGCAGGTCCTGTGGAATGTGATGCATGTGAAAAGCCCCACGAAATTCCTTTCATGATGTAGCTTGACCTTCAAGACACATGGCCTCGAAATTCTCCTACCATAAACTAGCAGAACCTTCAAGATGATATGCAACATACGTGACCTTGTCTCCTTCAGCCACATTTGCATAACGCAACTTGTTGTTGATACTTCGGAGCAAATCATCTGCGTCTAGTGGCTCAATGGAATGATGGAAGGTGGGTGGTTGCAACTTCATGAACTCTCTGATGGATACTGGCTCATTGTGATGATGCGTTGTATTCTGCTCGATGTGCTCCAACAGACGGTTGGTGGCACGCTTGTTCCTCTCGACTTCTAGCATGACCTCCGTCAACAAAGGCGGGTTGGGAGGTTCTTCTTCATCCCTACCATCTCCATGGTCCTGACTATGACCAACAGATCTCTGATTGACTGGCGACATCCTGAAGGAAACAACCATGGTTTAGAATCAAGGGAGAATACTAACACTTAAAGAATCCTAGGTGAACTCGGACAACATAACGGCTGTACGGGCATGAAATATGAGGCAACCTGCACAAGATTTGACCAGCATAACAGCTCAACATCATTGTTCAAGGCACAGAGAGAACATCGGCATCACTTATCATAACTCTGATAGGACAAAACTTGTCAAACAACCATTCTGTGAGTCTATGGTCTAGTAACTCGTCATCCTAGGAGTTAAGTAGAGGAGACTAGTTCGTAATCCCCGTAGAAAAGAAGAGAGTGACCCAGAATAGAGTAACTAGAGGAAAGGAGTAAAAAGAGACTTACGTTCCCTTCCACAATCAATTCCCTTATATAACTAAAGCATTTCTAGACTCAACATCGACCAGTTTGGCTTCGTAAACCTACAGGCAGTTCGGCTCTGATACCAATGTTGTCGGGACCCCGATCCTAAGACATATGAATCTAGCCTGTAACACGTCACACCACTTTGCGGCCTCACGCATGGTAAGCCACGGCTGCCACCTTACCTTGGTCGGGACCGTTTGCGCCTTTTGGCTCACGGATATGAACGTGTCGCTAGCATTCATACATCAGAGAACCCGGGTCAACATGACTAGTTATAGACCCAAGTGGCACAACCGTACAGGGACAGGCATACATAACCCAGCAATGCAGGTGTCGGTCATCAACGTGTGTAGACGAGTCATAGCAAGATACAAGGACTCCATTACGCCATGAGACATAAGTGTCATCACTACACGTAGATGAGGTGTAGCAGGCTACATGGACTCCATTACACTGCGAGACGTTTCCCCGAAGGGACAGACACAGAAGCAAAGAAGGATACATGCCAGTCAATCAATGTGTCCGGAGCAGTAGCAAGCTACCAAGGCTCGGTGGAAGCACAAAGAGGCATTTCCTCATAAAGAAGGCTACTAAAGGCACACAACTAGGTGTCGAATCCCACGCATACCAATGTATTTCAATCATACACACACTATGCATAATATGCGTAGATACAACATGGCATCACAACAAAACTCCATAACATAACATTTATTTAGGAGGTTCCAAGGAGCCAACATAGTATAATGTTACAAGCAGAAGGGGTCACATGACCCAACATTCATAGCATACAAACATCAAGCGGAAGTTACATGTTTGAGTACAGACATCTAGAAAAGCGGCTAGAAGAGCCTGAAAAACTACAACGACCCTACCATAGGAACCAGACTTTTGTCTGGGTTACTAAGCTAATCCGTTGATGCCAACGTCAGGAGAACATAAACGAACACAATGTCTAACTCTGCAAAAATATAAATAAGCAACAATGAGTATGAAGGTACTCAGCAAGTCTTATATCAGAACTATCTACATATGCATCATGTATCAACAAATAGGATTGTGGGGTTTACTGCAGAATGACAGCTTTGACCTTTGGCTATCCTAGACTATGACAAAGTAAACAACGTATCACTACTCTCTCGTCTCCCTACGAGAGAGCACACACGATCCCACTTGTTCACCATCTCAATACACCACTATGGATCCTCTCTCGTCTTCCTACGAGAAGCCATCCATAGCACTCAAACTTGTTCGGTGCATTTTAGAGTATCCACTTAAGTTGTCTATGAACAATGCAAGTATCCAAGTAGTCCATATCCGCGGACGCGGCTATTCGAATAGATAATTTATGCTGCAGGGGTGTACTTCGTCACACATGCTCCCACCACTTATCGCCATGTGCACATAAAAGGGCACCTCGGCAACCTTCAGGTGGAAGCCCAGCGAGGGAGTCGGCCACGGACGTTAACCTTCAACAACTCACGTCCAAGGTAGTCACCTATCTGAGTTGGAACCCATAATGGAAGTCCGACCGAGGTTTCCATCATGGCCTCAAACATTGCGAGCAGGGCCCCAAGCCGGTCCCGATTGGGCCGTTCATCCACTTTGTAGGCCGTGCCACCCCTATCAACGTTTCGAACCACTGCGACTCCTGGACTGATAACAGGGCAGGTTAATAGGCGGAGAGAGGTCAAATGACCGGACGCCAACGTGCGACAGTAGCTAGTCCTGGAACACAAACACGGAACTCGGCTACTATGAGCGGTTTCAATGAGACAACCCACCATGTACGCCTACATGGCCTCTCATCGCTACCTTTACCAAGACAGGTTCATAACTTAACTCTCATCATCAGGACACATTCATTTCACTCTGGTTCATCTCCTAGATGAATCAGACCTGACACAACTCTAAGCATAGCAAGCATAATAGGGTTATAGCAAAACATGGCTCAAGCATCTACCAGGTATGCTAGGTTGCTTGGTTTAGCTATTTACTGTGACAATGACAGGTCATGCAAAGGAGTGGGTTAATCTATCGCAACACAAGTAGTAGTTGAAAAATGTTGTCCTAATGCATTGAAATGAGATCAAGAGCAAGAATGGGATTGTATCGAATATGCTCAAGGGGGGGTTGCTTGCCTGTTTATCAGAAGAACTCAGCTGTTCTTTGACGTCGTCGATAACTACGTCTCGCAAGTCTATCGACAAGATCAAACAAGGCAGAATTTAAACAAGCCAAATGTTGCACAATGATGCATGACAATAGTATGTCAATATGGTACTGGTTTGAGCTAACGCATCTACCATCATATTAAAAGAAGATGGTTTGAACCCAAGGTCAAATTTAAATCCAAAAGTGAGGTGACCTATTGTGTTTTGAACAAAATGTGCAAGTTTGGCTATTTAGATTGTTCTAACATGTATGAAAACGCCACCATTAGATTCATTATATTTTTCTGATAAAATTTTCATATATAAATTATTTTAATCTGACTTGCAGATTATTTTCTATGAATTTTTGAAGTTTATATAATTTTCTAGAAATTTCTGAATTAATTTTATTCTAGAAATTCTTTTAATGCGTCAGGCCGACGTCATCATGACGCCAGCCAGTCAAAGGCTAGGCCAGGTCAAACCTGACAGTGTGGGGCCCTCGTGTCAGCCAGGGGCTAATCCCCGTGCTGTCCGGGGTTTGACCCACTTCTGGGGCCCACTGTCAGTGGTTGTGGGTTAATTAGGGAGGGGAATTAGTGGCTAATCGGCCGGCCACGTCGGCACCGGCTGGAGGGTAGTCGTCGGCGACCATCCGAGGCAGTGAAGTTTCGCCAGAAGTCGCTAGGGGGCTCGGATCGACGCTCGGAGAGCATTGGGGTGAAGCCCGTGCTCGACCACGTCGAGTGGGCTGGTCAGGGGGGCTCGGGGTCGCCGGAGAGCTTTTCCGCGGCAACGCCCGTACGGCCACGACGACGGGGGATGCTAGAGGGCACGAGAAGACCGGGGAGAGAGGGAGAAGGATGGCATGCTCACAGAGGGGGCTCCAGGGGGCTTAGCGGCTCGAGGACGTCCCGGCTACGGTGTAATTGGCGACGGAGCTCCGGCGGGTTCGAAGGTTGAAGACTACCACGACAGCGGCTTCGAGGGGCTCCCGGGTTCTTCTGGTACCACGAGGAGAACCAGGGGGTCTCGGCGGAGCTCAGGGGCACGGCAGAGGGGCAAGGGGAGGCTGGAGGCTACGGCAGCGAAGAGCGGCGGCTACGGAGAAGCTCGGCAGAGAAGGAGAAGGGAGGGCCAGGGGGAAAATGGAGAGGGGAGGGGGCCAGCGCAACCCTAGCGAGGTCATCCCACTCACCAATGCGACGAGGGGGCGGCCAGGCAGGCAGGTGGCGTGGCGCCACCGCCGCGGGCGCCGTCCTCTGCTTCTCCTCTGCCTTCTGGTAGGAGGAAGAAGACGAGGCTGCCCCTGGTGGGCTGGGCTGCTTCTGCCAGGGAGGCCCAGGTAAGCTTTTCTCCTTTTTCTTTTATTTCCTGTTTTGTTTTTATGACATTTGTGCTAGCTAAAAAAAATAGCTAGCCATTTAATAAAATCCTGAAAATTGTTATATGACCTGGACATAAATGACTTATGCCACATAATTAATTTCAAAATTATTTGACATATATTTCATATATAGAAGAATATATATTCAATGCAAATAGAGTTAATTTAATTCAAAAACCCAGTATAAAATATTTCTGTGATCCCAAAATATTGGTTGGCAATTTTATCTCAACCCAATATTTTACTAGAGAACCAAGAACATTTTCTTGGAATTGTTTGAAGCAATTTTTATAATGCTTATTTGACAAAATTTTGAATTATGAGGCTTCATCATTGTAACATCCCAAACTTTGGAATGTTATAATAAATATTAGAATGAATGTTTGTTTGATTGAGTGATTGAAATTGAGTGAAAATTTGAAACTTTTGAAAACTTTTGAATGAGAGGGAATAAAATGACTTTCCCATGTGATTTGAATTCCATTTTGCAAATATTTCAAATTCAGAAACTTTATGCAACTCAATGATTTTCATGAGAGATTATAAAAGGACTTCCTCAAGTTATATGAAATATGACTTGGGAGTTTAAAAGAAAGATATGAAAACTATTTGAGAAATTCTCATATGGAGTTTCATTTTTCCATATTTGAATTCCTTATTTGAATTTGTAAGCATTCAATCCAGTTGACAAAGTTTTTGAGAGGAGTAATATGAAACTCCAAACCAGGGGTATTTTTTGTGAAGTATTTGAACCATAAAACCCATGGGGTTATTTGAAAAATATTTGCAAAAATAAATAAAGCCATTTAGGCATTTTCTGAAAATATTTTTTTAAAGTATTTAATTTGGCTGTGGAAAAATGTCCATTAAATGGCATTCATTTCCCTGACCATTCTAATATATAAGCTTTATTTTTTTGTACTAGTTTTGAATGCCTTAATGTTGTTTTTAATGCTCTGGTATTTAATAAAAGAAAGGAATTAACGCGAGTTATTAAAGCCCACCGGCCCAGCCCCTGATCCCTCCCCCGAAATCACTCCGCAATGGTTACCGCTGACCACGCCCTCTCTCTCTCTCTCTTGCTGACACCCCGGCCCCACCGACCGATCCCCAAATCCCGCGGTCACCCCCTCCACCGCGCCCCTGACTTTGCCGATGAGTTCATCGCCCCGGATCTCGCCCTCCTTCACTCTCCCGACCCCACACCTGGCCTCTATAAGAGCCGGTACTCTCTACTTGTCGCCCACCCGAAACCCCCTCTCTTCCCTTGCCAGAGCACCCCACCGCTGCCTCACCGGAGCTCTGCCTCCTCCCGAAGCTCTCGGAGCTCGTGCTGCTCACCACCATCACCCCCTCGTCTCCCTTTCGCCACCAGCCATCCCTGGAGGATCTCCGCCGTCGATTGGAGGCCACGCCATCACCGGAGAACCGCCGGAACACCGTCCCCGACGAACTCGTCTCCTCGGACTCGCCGGAAAAGCTCCATCGCCGGCGACCCCTTCTCGGTGAGCCTCTCACCCTTCCCCCTTCGTTCGATATCACTCTAACGGCTAAGATTAGATCAATTAAATCGCCGAACCGTTTTTCTTCTAGCGTTCGGCCATCCGCTCGCTAGCCCCCACACGCACACGGCCTCGGCATATCACAGAGCGCCACGTAGCCCTTAACCGTTAGCTAGTCAGTTTTTCGTTTTCTGTTCTGTTTTACAAAACATAATGATTTCCAATTTTGTTTTTATCATATCTTTTATGTTTTTAGTTGTTTTAATTTGATTCTGTTTTGCATTGTGTCAAAAATTTATTCTAGTTTCTGTAGATACCAAGTTTGACTATGTTTGAATATTTAAATTTGAATTTAAACATATTTGATTTAAATTTTGTTTTCTGAATATGTTGAGTTTAAAAAGTTATTTTTAGTTGATTCTTTTTGCTACTTGTCACCAGTGATCTTAGTTATCAGTAGGTAAAGCTTGAGAAATTTTAGAATAAACTTGATTTGGGTTTTAACTAAAAAAAGAATCTGTTTAGTTTCCTATTAGTTTAATTAGTTTGATTTCTTTTGTTTTATTTTTTGAAATCTGAATTTGTTTTAACTTATGTTGTAGATTTCATTAGTTTCTATTGTTCTCAACTTTAGGAATTTACTTGCAGTTAACAAAAATAATTTTTTGTTTAGTTTACTACTTTAGTGTTATAGGAACCTCTACCTTTTTTTAATTAGGTATAGTTTATTAAAAACAAACTAGTTAGTAATATTTCATTTAACAAAGGTTTTAAGTAATTAGATTCTGTTTTCAAATAAAGTTTTTAGTAATTCCTTTCTGTTAAGAAATATTTTGTTAATAAAAATATTTAGTTTTACTCTATTGTTGTAGGAAAACTATATTATTCTTCATTAGGTAATGTGTTATAAAACAAGTTAGTTTTAATAGAAACTCTTTTCACAAAAGTTTCATATGATTTAAATCTGTTTAATAATAAAGATTTTATTATTTACCTCCTATTAACTTAGTTGTTTTATAAGTTGTCTTCTCTTATTTTATGGTTTTACTTGTTATTAAGTTTATTAGACAAAAACCTATGTTGTTTAGAGTTTTGTTTTCATAAGTCTTACTTGTTCTTCAAAAGTAAAATATTTACTAAAATACTTTTGTTATACTTTACTTTGTTTTTGTTTTGTTACTGTTTGAAAATAGTTGTTTGTAGGGGAAAACTACCTTAGTTGTGTTCGTGAAAACTTTGTTGATTTTTGAGATTTGTCTTAACTATTTCCTTCATCAACCTTGTTACTTTTGGTTCTTGTGTTACCTTGTGATTGTTAGTATTGATTGCTAGAAGTGTTTGCTTATGTATGCAATGTTTGATTATATCGATTTCACCGGAGAGTGACGTATAGTTCTATCAAGTATTTTCTGAGAGCGATACTTATCTTCATGAACAGTACAGGCAAGTTCACTTTGACCATCTTTTCATACCTATGTTTTATTGCATATAGTGACATCATTTCAACAAAATTCCCTCTCGTAGTGTTATTGAAATTCTTGTAGTTGAGTAGTATGCATGAGGTAGGAACCCACCACTTGTTACTAAAGCCCCGGGAACGCTAGTTATTTCAATGCTATGCTTAAATAGACGGGATCTGGTATGAGTGTTCGTGAGTGGTGTGAGAAGGAGGACTCCACGTCAAAACGACGACTTCATGAAGGCTTCTTCAAGTCTTGCATATTCAAGAGCTCAAGACTTCGAGACTCGAGAAACAAGTTTTTCAATACACACTACTGGGTGAGGGATGGTTGGAACGGCACCCTGGAGAAGCCAGTGGATTTGCCTAGGTGTTGCTGGAGATGTGCCAGTATTCACGCGGAAAGCCTCACCCAGACTCAAAGAGAAGGATGAATAATTCATGCCCGGAAGCTTACCTGTGTAGCCACAAGTCATTATGGGCTCTGGCTTGGTTGATCTTTGTTGTGTCTCTGTCTAGGCAGTGCTACGAGATGTAGTCGACGTTAGGATTGGATGGGCACTGTCAGATAGTCAGGGAAGCACTCTGAAAGACCATGTTTCGTTCATCCTGTCCTCAAACACCATGTAGTGCGAGGACTTACCAGGAGGGAACGAATCTTGTGGGTAAAGTACACAACACTCTATAGAGTTAAACCTAATCGATTAGCCATGTCCCCGAGTACGGACAATTTGAGCCTCTGGACTTGGATCTATCTCTGAACTCTCAACACTGGACTGATAATTAATTGTGGGCAACTTAATGATACTTGTGGGCATTTGGACATCGGTTGGCGGAACCATGTCATGATAGGTAACTCTATAGTGAAAATTTCTGATATTCCTTTCTTGTAGGAAAATAAAACCAGCTTTTATGCAAAAACTCAGACTCAGAGCCACAAAGCCTTATTGCATATAGTATAGTTTCTATCTTCTGTTCTGCTATGGTGATCTTGCCGGTACATTCAATGTACTGACCTACACGGCTGCAACGTATCATGTTGCAGGTACTCTTCTACGACGGGTAAGAGTACGGTTCAGGGTTACGGTCCGCACTCAACCTGCCATTGGGTTATTGGGACTCCACTCCCGTTGACTTATCCGCTGCTATTTAAGGTATATATCAGTTTTACGTTAATTACATGTGACTGCACTTTGATATATACATTGATGTACTGTGTGTGCGAGCATACTGATCCAGGGATGGCACAGAAAACACAGAGGCTTGACTCGTTTTGAGTCGGGTCGCTACAAAAATGGTATCAGAGCACATGTTGACTATAGGACATGCCCCTAGAAACTGGAAAGCCTTAGGAAAACGATTTCTCGAAAAAACTTTGTTTTCAAAGGATCTTTTACTTCTCCTCTCTTCTGAGTTATATCAACTAGTTAGATAATACCCTTGTCCCTTGACCATTATGGAAAGAGCTACACAAGGATTGAAGATTATATAGATCTGAAGAAATTGAAGACCATGAAGAATTTCCAAGATATTATGCCCCTAGAAGACCAAACCCCTGTTGTATACTTACGTTAGATACGATGATTTGTGAGCCGTCATTTATGTGTAATTTTTCGACAACCACAAATAAAATTTATTTTCAAAACCATTGTTTGTATTGTGTGTATCCCCTCCTTTCTCTCTCGCACCTCATCCCAAAACCTTGAACCCAATAGATGACGAATGAAGCTGGACTCGTGTATTCTGGATCAATGACTCGGTTAGAGACAGAAGAATGGATTTAGAACATGGAGGATCATCTAAGGAGTAACCTTGTTACAAGGAACAATATGGTCCAATATGCTCTTCGGTACTTTGCAGAAGGAGCTGCAAAGCTATCCTTGATAGTGAGGCAAGACCCGTAGGAGTCGTTCTTTCATGAATTGGAGGGGAAACACGAAGAACACAGAGAAGAACAAGAGAAACACTCAAGAGCAAACTCAATCACACATCCACTAGGTCCATAATCATCACAAGAGGTAATTATCCCAAATCAACAAACGATACAAGTAGCGGTAGTGTTCTCTCACTCCGGAGGAGGAGCCTTAAATCCACGGGGGATCTTTCCTCTAGAGGGGCCTTGGCATCACCTGGATCTACTCCCAAAGGAGGCCAACTCCCTAATAGAGGCAAGTAATGGATCTATGCTCACAAGTGAATAACAATAGCTAACCCTAACATATGAACCAAGGGGCCTACATATAGCCAGCAAGAGGTAGGGGTTAAAGAGGAGTCGAAATGGGCAGAGTGGGTCGGTTGGCTTGGGAGGCCCGTGCGCATGGCCTAAGTGAACCCCGTGCGCATGGGGTTTCCACTATAGCTTCCTGTGAGGCCCATCTGCACGAGGTCTTCTGGGCCCGTGCGCACAGGGTCTTCCGTCACTCTGTTACCCTCGTGCGCACGGGGTCCAGGCAGCCCGTGCGGACGGGGTCAGCTGTAGCTGAGGGTCTTGGCTGCAGCTTTGGCTCCGTCTTCCGTGCTTCATTATGGTTTCTCCCCTTGGCCTTGGATGTCTTCCGCGTACCTAATGATGCATAGAGTGTCGAGGTGGGGTAGCATCCAAGTTCCCTTAGCATTCATGTCAAACTCAAATAGGAGGGAGTTCACCTTAGCTTCTATTACGCGTGCGCAAGCTCTTGTCATCGGACCACTTGTGTCTTGTGGAGATGGTGTAGGCTTCATGGTGATGAGTGAGGGATGCTCCGCATCATCTCCCCCGCTTGGGGAAGAACCATCCTCGGATCAAGATCTTCATCACCATGAAATGGGGAGAGGTCGGTGACGTTGAAGATGCCGCTCACGTTGTACTTGTCGTGTGGAATGTTGATCTTTTAGGCATTGTTGTTGTAGCGTTCCAACACCTTGAAGGGACCATCAGCTTGAGGTAGTAGCTCGGACTTGCGCTCATTGGGAAAACGCTCCTTCCATAGATGTAGCCACACAAGGTCGCATGGCTCAAACACCATCGGGTGTTTGTTGGTGTTGCGCATGGCAGTGATGTGACCCACTTGGCGCTCGATGGTGTTCCTTGTATCTTCGTGCATCTTCTTGATACAGCTTTCCCTTGCACTTGCATCCATGTTGACACGTTCTTGTAGTGGTAGCGGGAGAATGTCCAATGGATACAAAGGGTTGAAGCCATAGACCACCTGGAAGGGAGACTTGTTATTGGTGAAGTGTCGTGCGCGATTGTAGGCGTGCTCGGCGACGAGGAGCCAATCTTCCCATTCCTTGATGTTCTTCTTGATCAACACATGGAGGAGAGTCCCAAGCGTCTGGTTTGTCACCTCCATTTGGCCATCGTTTTGTGGATTGTAGGCCGAAGAGAAGAGTGACTTGATGCCAAGCTTGGCGCAAAGGGTCTTCCAAAAATAGCTCAAGAACTTGGTGTAGCGATCCAAGACAATGGTCTTGGGAACTCCATGTAGGCGTAAGATGTCCCTACAAAAGAGATCGGCAATATGTGAAGGATCGTCTATCTTGTGGAAAGGAATGAAATGAGCCAGTTTGGAAAAACAATCCACAATAACAAAAATGGAATCATGGCCATTCTTTGTTCATGGCAAACCAAGCACAAAATCCATGATAATATCTTCCCAAGGTTGGTACGGTATATGAAGAGGCATGTAAAGACCATGGGATTGAGCTTTTGACTTAGCTTTGTGGCATGTGGAGCATCTTTGGCCAATCTAACTTGTCGGAGAGGGTGGCATATGTCTTGTTGCATCGAAAGTGACCCATTAGTCCTCCATCGCGATCCTCTTGCAAAAGCAACAAACGAAGAGAAGATTTGGGAATACAAAGTTTGTTAGCACGCATAAGATAGCCATCTTTCATATAGTAGTTTTCCCAACAAGGTTTCACTTGACAATTGGCATATGCTATAGCAAAAGAAACATCATGCTCATACAAATCTTCTATGTGCTCAAAACCGATAACATTCAATTCAAGTTGAGTAATGAGCATGCATTTGCGGAAAAGAGCATCCGCTACAACATTTTATTTTACCTTAATGTATTTGATGACATAAGGGAAAGATTCAATAAATTCACTCCATTTAGCATGTCGTTTGTTCAACTTAGTTTGACCCTTTAGGTACTTGAGATTTTCATGATTGGTATGAATGACAAATTCATGATGTCATAAATAATATTACGAAGCTTGTAGGACTCACATCAATGCATACAAATCTTTGTCATATATAGGATAGTTGAGTTGAGCGCCGGAAATTTTCTCACTAAAATACGCAATTGGGAATCATTGTCTTGGGATGGTCCCCAAACCAAAGGTGCATTTTTCTTGCTCAAAGCGTGTAGAGGAGTGGCAATGGTGCTAAAGTCTTTCACAAATCGATGGTAGAAACTAGCTAGTCCTAAAAAACTATGCACTTGTTGCAAATTGGTGGGTGTGGGTCAATTTTAATAGCGTTGATCTTAGTTTCATAAACATGGACACCCTTAGAGGAAACAAAAAAACGTAGGGAAACAACCTTTTCAACACCAAAAATGCATTTGTCCATGTTCGCATAAAGTTTCTATTTCCTAAGTATTTGCAAGACATCCCTAATATGTGTGGTGTGTGGTTCTAGAGAGTTGCTAAAAACAAGGATGTCATCAAAGTAAACCACAACACAATATCCAATGTAGGGGCGCAAAACATGATGCATCATTCGCAAATGTACCATTTGCTTCAGATAAGCCCATGGGCATCACTAGGAATTCATAGAGACCCGGGAAAACGTCTTGAAATTCCTGCAACAATTGAGATAACACAAGAGGAAGATGTTGTGATGTGTTAGGCTGGGTAACATCATCCTTGCACACTATCACGTAGTGAAGGACGGTCGATGGGCTCTCACTCACATCCCTCAAATCTCTTTTGGTGGCAAAAAGTAGTAGGTCACTCTTGTCCCTCATCGCAATGTCACTCAATTTGGGCTTGTGGCGCTCACTCGCTTTGAGGTGGATCATTCTCTCACTTTTCTCTCCATGATGGGATGAAGCTTTCTTGTCGGTGGTCACTTGACTTGGAGACATAGGGAGAATCACATATTCGGTGCCCTTCATCTTGAAGCTATATTGATTTGTCCACCCATTGCGTATGACGCCACAGTCGAATTGCCAAGGTTTCCCCAAGAGTAGGTGGCAAACGGACATGGGAAGCACACCACACTCCATGGTGTCTTCGTAAGCTCCAATCTTGAAGGAAACTTGCATGGTGTGGTCAACTTGTATTGTGCAAGAGTCACTCAGCCATTGGACCGTGTAGGGGCGAGGATGCTTTTTCTTGACCAAGTGCAACTTGGAGCAAAGTTCCTCACTTGCCACATTGTGACAACTTCCTCCGTCGATGATGACCTTGATGGATCTTCCTTGGATACCGGCCATGGTGTGGAAGATGTGGAAACGTTGGTCCTCGTATTTTTGTTGTTGTAGAATCAAAACCTTTGAGACAATGAGAGTGGAGCTCAGATCATTTTCACAAAACATTTGAGAGTCTTCATCTTCATTGACTTGTCGATGCATAGCTACTTGTTCCAAAGCTTCCATCTCATCTTCACTCATGGACTCATAGGATCCGTCATCTTGAAGGATCATGGTCCGCCTTGTGGGACACTCATACATCTTCTTGCCTCGGCCTTGGCACGTGAAACACTTGATGGAGGTTGTTTTCGTGGCATCCGGTGTTGATGTAGAGGATGACGCTCTTGGTTTGCTTGTAGTGGCGGTGCAGGAGGACCAAGACAACTTGTCCTTGTAGCTTGACTTGTCATCTTTTGTCGTGGAGGTTTTTGTAGAGGAAGGTGTCGTTGTTGGAGAAGCTTGAGTAGTTGCACCATAGGTCTTGTAGGAGGTCTTGGAGTGCTTGTAGTACTCTTGAACTTGACCTTCTTCCTTGGTGGCTTGATGCACTAGCTCGAGCAAGTTGTAGTAGGGCTGGAAATCGACAACTTTCTTGACTTGGTAATTGAGACCATTCAAGAAACGTGTCATAGTTTGCTAATCATCTTCCTTTACATTGGCTCTTATCATGGCCATCTCCATCTCTTGGTAGTACTCTTCCACTGACTTTGTGCCTTACTTGAGTAGTTGTAGCTTTTTGGAGAGATCACAATTTTAGTGTGTTGGGACGAATTGAGCTCGCATGAGGTTCTTTATTTGTTCCCAAGTGGTGATTTGAGGGTCGCCTCTTTCTCTTCTTTGCTCAATCACTTGTTCCCACCAAATGAGGACATAATCTTGAAACTCGAGGGAGGCCATGAAAATCTTCTTGTCCTCTTCATAGTTGTGCAACTGGAATATTTTGTCGACCTTGAGTGCCCAAGAGAGATAGTCTTCGGGGTCGTTGCTTTTGGAGAACTAAGGCATACTGAACTTGAGCTTGTCAAAGATGTTTTCCTCATTGTTGTTGTGGTGGCAGTATCTTTGTTTTGGAGGAGCATAGTTGTCTTGTTGATGTTGGCCTTGCCTTGGAGCTTGATCATCCACGTGTTCAACGATATTTTCTTGAGGTCGCTCTTCTTGACGTGGGGGGGGGCATTGTTGTCATGTTGATATTGCCCTTGCCTTGGAGCGAGTTCACCAATGTGTTGCTCCTCTTGCCTTGTGTGTTGTTGACGTTGTGGTCTCATCCATTGTTAGTGTTATTGGTGCTCCTCTTGATGTGCGGCTTCCTTTTGGCGTTCCCGATGTAGATCTTCTTGTTCCTTGCGATCTAGTCAGTTGCATTCTTGCAAGGCATGGGTTGATTCGTGAAGCATGCGATGTACCTCATTTGCTTGCTCTTCACGGCGCTAGTCTTCCTCACGGCGGAGACGTAGGCGTTCTTGCTCGTATGCATCTTGCTCTTATTGGTGAGGTGGTCACGCTCGGGATGTCGACCTTGAGGCTCGTTTTCGTGGAAGGGGTTGCTCAAGTCTTGAGAGAGGCGACGTGCATCATGTTGTTTTGGTTGAGCTCGAAGAGGAGGACTATCGCCGGAGGAGTCCTCGGAGGAGTGGCGACTTGCGGTGCGCTATCGAGTTGAGGTAGAAGTGGATGATGCGCGGTTCACCATCAAGGCACGGAGCTCATCCATTTGGGTTGTCATGAAGTCCTGCGTTCGCTCCTCGGATTCACATATGTTGGTGGCGAGGTGCTCGATGCGTTCATGATGACATCATGTGCTTGCCGCATTCCCTTTTGTGCAGCGAAGAATTGTAGTTTGGTGACGTAGTTGTTCGCGTCGTCGTCGTGCTCCTCGAAGGCCGGGTTCGTCATAGTATTCCTAACCATGTCACTCAAGTAGATATAAGTGGAAGAATGAGAAAACGCTACGAAATACCGTTACGAAGGTTGAAATAGGATCAATCAATCAATGTGAAATCATGTAAATAGTATAATTGGTATCGAGTTTCCCCTTCTTACACCTACAAAAAGTAAAGGTTTGAAGTGTAGCTTGGTTAAGATGAGTGGCACAAAATTTGAGCAAATGCGAACCAAGATGTTGTCAATGTTGAGTAGGATTCACAAAATAGCAAGACAAAGCAAATAGACCAATAGCTTTCAAGCCACTAGGAACTAAGAACACAAACATGAATAAATATAATGGGATCCGCACAACCAAGGAATGAGCAATATGAAATCTCCATAAGGCTCGTGTTGTATAGATACAAGAGAGAACTAGCTCGATTGCTCTAAAGGGCTAGATATGTGCTTATGCACCAACCTATGAGAGTAACCGTGTCGTCTTCAATCCCAAGTATCTAGTATGTATGCGAGAGGATATGATGCTATGGCTATTGCTTACAAGCTCTTTAGAATATTTCTCTTTTCTTATAAACTTTTGTTTCTTGTTTTTTCTTTTTTTATATGTTTGATGCTCGAACCAAGATATGAGGCAAGTATGATGGATATGCATGGGAGAGACTTATGGCACAAAGTAGACAACAAGTGAAGTGCACGCTAAACTAGCTATGCGGCATATGAGTGTCACTATGGTGGACAAGTAACGTGGCCCGACAATTCTCAACTTGTTAGTACCGATGGGTAAGGTACGCAAATAAGCTTGGAGTTATCAATGCAATGGAAAGGTATGGAAAAACATGTCATTGAAGTTACCATCCTTGCTTATGGTTGAAGGTGACCAAAGTCGAAGACGAGGCCGGTGATGATGAATGGTGGTGGTGATGACGTCCAACCGCGCCTAAGTAGCCGAAACACCTTAGGACACGGCAACCAAAAACTCAAAATCACGAAGGAAATGGCAATGTATCGGAAAGAAAAAGTGTGGGGGTGACAAAGGTGAAAACAAAAAAAATTGGGGCTATTCTGTAGGGCCCGTGCACATGGGGTCTTTTGAGGCCCGTGTGCATGGGGTGTCAAGGAACTGACATGGGAGCCCGTGCACACGGGGTCTAGTGCCCGTGGACATGGGGTGCGGAGAAAAATTCAAACAGATCACGAATTCGATGGTTTTTGCCAAAAAAAAATCAGGAAACTCTCGGATGGAAAGCTAGATCCACTTGCTAGGCATCTATTCGACATATCAAAACCAACAAAAACTCACAAGATTCAACAATTGCAAAAAAATTGGTATGGTTATTTTCGTGGTGATTTTCATTTTAGGATGAAATAAAGCAAAAAGGCTAGAAAACGGTGTGGGAGACTCCAAATCCGTGATCAACATGGCTCATGATACCATGTAATATAGGGCAATACCCATAGGAGTCGATCTTTCACGAATTGGAGGGGGAAAACATGAAGAACATGGGACGAACAAGACAAACACTCAAGAGAAAACTCAATCACACATCCACTACATCCATAATCATCACAAGAGGTACAATATCCCAAATCAACAAATGATACAAGTAGCGGTAGTATTCTCTCACTCTGAAGGAGGAGTCTTGAATCCATGGGGGATCTTCCCTCTAGAGGGGCGTTGGCATCACTTGGATCTACTCCCAAAGGACGATAAACCCCCTAAGAGAGGCAAGTAATGGAGCTATGCTCACAAGTGCAAAACAATAGCTAACCCTAACATATGATCCAAGGGGCCTAGATATAGCCAGCAAGAGGTAGGGGTCGAAGAGGGGTCGAAATGGGCTGAGTGGGTCGGATGGCCCGGGAGGCCCATGCACACGGCCTAAGTGAATCCCATGTGCACGGCCGTGCACATGACATCTTCTGGGCCCATGCGCACGGGGTCTTCTGTCACTCTGTTACCCTCGTGCGCACGGGGTCTAGGCAGCCCGTGCGCATGGGGTCGGCCGTAGCTGAGGGTCTTGGCTGCAACTTTGGCTCCATCTTCCATGCTTCATTGTGGTTGCTCCCCTTGGCCTTGGATGTCTTTCTCGTACCTAATAATGCATAGAGTGTCGAGGTGAGGCAGTCTCCAAGTTCCCTTAGTATTCATGTCAAACTCAAATAGGAGGGAGTTCACCTTAGCTTCTATTGCGCGTGCGCGAACTCTTGTCATAGGACCACTTGTGTCTTGTGGAGATGGTGTAGGCTTCATGGGGATGAGCGAGGGATGCTTCGCATCAATAACTCGGACTAGGCCCACTCAATTTTCAGAAAAGTATGCAACAGGTTTACCATCTTGTAATAACAGACCTCCTAATCCAATTCCACTGGCATCACATTCAAGCTCAAAAGTCTTATTAAAATCAGGAAGTTGGAGTAAAGGAGCATGTGTTAACTTATCTTAAAATACCATGAAGGCTTCTTCCTGTGTGGTACCCCAAACAAAAGGCACATCCTTATTTGTAAGCTCGTTGAGAGGTGCAACAATGGTGCTGAAATCCCTCACAAAACGCTTATAGAAACCAGTGAGGCCAAGAAAACTCCTCACTTGTGTGACCTTTTTGGGTTGAGGCCAACTCTCAATAGTTTCAATATTGGATTTATCAACTTCAATTCCGTGTGGAGTAATAACATAGCCAAGAAAAGATACTCTGTCGGTGAAAAAAGTGCACTTCCCAAGGTTACCGAACAAACGTGCATCACGTAGAGCAATAAAAACAACACGTAAATGTTCCAAGTGTTCCTCCAAAGATCTACTATAAATTAGTATATCATCAAAATAGACTACCACAAATTATCCAATGAAAGCACGTAAAACCTCATTTATTAATCACATGAAAGTACGAGGTGCATTTGTTAACCCAAAAGGCATGACTAACCACACATATAAACCAAACTTAGTTTTAAATGCTAATTTTGATTCATCTCCCCATTTCATACGAATTTGATGGTTCCCACTACGCAAATCAACTTTGCAGAAAATTGTAGATTCACTTAATTCATCAAGCATATCATCTAGCCTAGGAATTGGATAACGATAACGAAAAGTAATATTATTACTACCTCTAAAATCCACACACATACGCGATGTTCCATCCTTTTTCGACATTAGACTAATAGGGACAACACAAGGACTAAGGGTGATGAGGATATCCCTACTAATGTTGCACCCACATCCCCACCAGCTACACATATTGAACCAGTTAATAGAGCCCGTGCCCACCAACTAAATTATCAGGTACTTTCGATTCTTGGAAATCCATCTAATGTTCGTGAATATATAATGCTGCCTAAATTAGATGCAGTTTCTTACTTATGAATGAAGGACCTATCATAAACAAGAAGGATGGCCATTGGGGCGGGATCAAGCATGGAGAATGAGGGACGCGCTCGGGAAGGAACAATGTAGTTTCCACTGGTTATTTTTGCCCTTTGAAGCCACCATAATGACAACATGAAGGCTTGGACAAAATATTCAAGATGCCACTTTATAAATTTCATCCATAGGCCATTATAGGTGTTGCGGCACCTTATTTTTGGGCCAGGCCCATGCAATTTCGAAATACCATATTATAGGATGTTTTTAGAGTGCATATGTGTAGGGAAATTGAGTTAGGGTTGGTTTTGGACGCCTCCTCCAAGGGGCCATGAAATCCCCCTCCCTTCCCCATATATACGTCCCTTAGGGTGTCATTTTAGACTTGAGTTTTGTTTAGATTACAAGTTCGCCATAGCTGGAACTTCGTGTCCTTTGTTTGTGTTCCACGACCAGACCTAGACTTTAAAGAACCTTACTTTCATCAATAAATATTTCCTCTTATATTCGCAATATCCAGACTGCAATTTCAGTTTCTTGCTTGTTATTTGTTTGCGTGAAAGAAATAGACCTTCGTGGTCAGGTTAATCGTGCTCTGGCGTGGTCTATAACCTCTCGGAGTTAGTTTAGCGATTACTAAGGTGGGACATCTTTGCACGTTCATAGTCAGATCGTCAAAGTCTACTCCACCAAAAACAATAGCCACCATCTCATCAAAAGACGGGACACCCTTGCCTCTTTCAACTGGTATCAGATTTCCACGTTGCTCGGTGAGATTTTACCAATTTTTCATAGTTTAGATCGTATCTGTTTTTCATACCTATAGTCTACGAAAAAGCCAACAAAAACTAGGGTTAGATCATCATATCTGAGCCGATACGAGCCTTTGCAATTTTCTGTTCGGTGTTTGCTTTGTTGAATTTGCGGTTGCATCGTCATGTCAAGTTGTTGGTCTTAGAGTCTAGTATTTTATAGTTTCTAGTTCCATTCACAAGTTGTCATGCCGCCTGAGGGAGTCCGGGACTAAGGGATCCTCGGGCCGCCGACCTATCTCTACAGGCCGGACTCATGGGCCACTTTGGGCAGCCGATGACATATGCGAGGAAGATTCCACAAGACTTTGTGATCGAGACAAGGAATCCTCTGCACTAACGTAGCTGACTAGGACTCTTGTTATCCTAGGCCTCATGTGTCTTATATAAGCCGAGGACAGGCTAGTCAATAGACAACAATCATATCATTATGAGGTTGACTCATCTATGGTTTTAGCTCATACGATCTTGAGGTAGATCAACTCTATAATTCTCATCCACATCTATATAATCAAGAAGGACGTAGGATTTTACCTCTTCACGAGGGCCCGAACCTGGGTAAACATTGTCTCCTTTGTCCCCTGTTACCCATTGATCCAAGGTCCATAACTCGAGACCCTATGCCCGACATCTGCCTATTTTGACGCTGACATTGGTGCTTTCGTTGAGAGTTCCGTTATGAGGTCGACAAAGGAATTGATGGCTCATCTACAGATTGTAGTTTTTATGGACATCAGGATCATGTTCGTCGTCCCTGTCTCCTAGAGCATCGCTTTGAAGATTGCTTCAGTGTAATTGTGCGGAATTGTATCTAAAACAAACCTACAAATTTTCATCATGTTCTGATGGAAGAATCTCCGACGATCTCCAATATACCGGAACCGTCTTGAATCTGGACGGGAATCTGGATGAGTTTAGGCCGAGTTCTCCAGTATCTAGCTCGGACATCAAATTGAAAATTTCACCATTCATCGACTGCGGCCTTCCTATACCGATCACCGGTCAAAATTTCATCTCGATCCGACCGTGCAAACTCTAGGAAATGTCCGATGAGTACAACGAATTTTGGATCTTTTTTCTGTGCGGAAACGAATCCGACCCGAGTTCATATTTTTCAAGAATGGGTTGTGGGACGTCCTTTTTGAAGGAAACTTTCTCATCATCTCGGTCAGCCAACTAAGAGTTCGGCATCGCGAGGGCCGAATAATCATCAAGTAAACCTCGTCATCTGCATGTTGTACGGGTCGGGTGCTATGTTGCTTCATCAAGCTAGTATTAACCGCATCACAAATTCCGACTTAAGTTGGCTCCACCGCATCGTTGCTTTTTCAAGACGACGTCCAGTACGCCGACTGCTTCGACACATCGACTGTAATGGGGGCTCTAGCATCACCTTACCGACCTGCTATATCACCTCGGCTAGACTGGGGGCTTCATCATCTTTTCATCAACCACCTCCGGGGACTTGAACATCTCCAGCCGACCAACTTCGACATAGTTAGCAAGACCGGGGGCTTCGCTGCACCACATCGACCTATTGAGTCGCCACTTCGTCAATCCGAGATCTTCTCTTGGGCAACTCGGGGCCGTCTTGGGGGCTGGGACCATGACCCGCTTCAAGCTTGGCCCATGTCATTACCACCGAGCATACAAACCAGCTAAGTCCCTTTCATGCTCAACCTTATTTCAATTTTTTATTTTTGTGCAGTTCAACCAAGCATTATATTTGTGTTAAACAAAAATTTGTTTGTTAAAAACTTATCTTGTTAAAAGCTTTATTGGTTAAAAATACTTCATTTACCCACGTTAGCTGGGGGCTCTTAAATTTATATGAGCCATTCTATAATAAATGTTTTTTCTTCTTGATCGTTGCAATGTTTTTTCTACTATTCCTTTTTCCGACGAGAGCGTTTGGTCAATAGCTAGGTAGTCTGGTTTCTCTCTAAAGCCAGTCGAGTTTAGTTCGCTAAACTGGCCTGAGAAGCACTCTGCCTTCGGTATAGGAGGTTGAAGCCGAAGGCTGACCTGCTTGAAGTTTGGAGATCGTATGTATCATGTTAAAGCATGACCGAAGTACATATTAATTTTAAGACCAATTTTCAGAATGGTACCAAGAAACTTGATTTAGTTTGGACGTAAAGTTTTTGTTAAAGTTTGTTGGTTTTCTGTTCTTATGGCACCTTTAACCTATTTTCTTTTTTCTTTCAGGAGGCACGACATCCTCTTATTCAAGGTGTTATGTGTGATGGTTTTTCTTGGAAAATCTGTTCCGACCCACAGTTCCTCAACTTCCCTGTCGAGCTACACCTCGGCTTGTTAAAACAAACTCAATGGATGAACTAGTTCCCGAGGAGATACGATCCCAGGATCGGCCATGTTGCCCAACCCAAGTCTCGGGGGCTACTGCATTGATTGGTTCAGTAGATTTCAAAGTGCAACGCAGTTTTCGAGGAGATTATGATCCTCGGGTTGGTCAGCCGCACCCAACCCGAGTCTCAGGGGCTACTGCTCACATCATTTTAATTCTTAAAGTATGCTCTCGAGAAAGGAATTGATGCTCACGTCGATTTTGCGAATCGACCCGAGTCTCAGGGGCTACTAGGATTAGTGGTTTTATCTACCATATAGGTGCATCCCAAGTTTTGGACCGACAAGCACCTTGAGGGCTACTGGCTATATATCTCGACAGAGAATAAATTGCACCAATCGAAAATATCCATAAAAAATCAGCCCATGGTCAGGATGGTGAAGCACCTCAGAAGTAGTCCGGCATAATGTTTGGGTGCAAGTGGCTGGCTTCATAGAGGGTATTTCTGGCATTAAGCTCATCTAAATTCATTCAATTTTTTAAAGACCGAGGTAATCTATGACACCTCGGATGCCAAACGGCGTTGGAGCTTGGAAGCAGTCTGTCATAAAGTTGGGATGCCGAACAACATTGGAGCTCGGACTCAAGAGGACACCACTTCACGGAAAACACTTCAAACCCGAGTTGTGGTGTAAAAATAACAAGACATTACTAAAGGCCGATAACATAAAGGGGCTCCTCGGATGCCCTACTTGGTAGCTCTTAGGATTCACCTCGGCGATCCTCAAGATCAGTGATGGGAAGATATTATTGAACCAATTTTCAAGACCGACGGCCGAAGACAAAGAACTATTCAGAAGAACCGAGGGGTGTCCCTAACTTGAAGACCGGTTAAGGGGGCTACTGATGGAGTCCATGACGAAGGGGTGCTCGGGCCACTGGCCTTTCTCTATGGGTCAGACTCATGGGGAACTTCGGGCAGCCGATGACATATGCGATGAAGATTACAAAAGACTTGGTGATCAAGACAAGGACTCCTCTCCATAGACATAGACGACTAGGAATCTTGTTATCCTAGGCCTCTGGTGTGTTATATAAGCCAAGGCCAGGCTACTCGATAGAAAACATTCATATCATTATGAGGTCGACTTATCTGGGGTTTTAGCTCATAGGATCTTGAGGTAGATCAATTCCGTAATTCTCATCCACATCAATATAATCAAGCAGGATGTAGGGTTTTACCTCCTCACGAGGGCCCGAACCTGGGTAAACACTATCTCCTTCATCCCCTGTTACCCATCGATCTAAGGTCCACAGCTCGGGACCCCACTACTCGAGATCTGCCGGTTTTTACATCGATACCGCCACCATGCAATGTTCATCGTTGTTGCCATGTAACACCACCATGCTACCATCATCGCCGCTGCCATATATGCCACAACATATACGCCACCAATCTGAGTCCATATATACCACCACATATTCGCCACCAATCGGAGTCCATCCCATATTAGGTTTGATTTCGAGATCCCTTTGTCTTCAAATTCGTGTTTCCTTGCATAAAAAAAGTCTGGAGACCCCGGGCAGTTTTTAGGCCAAAATTCTAGCGGGCGAAAATATTTTTTCCCTATCCTGTTTTTAGGCTTTCCGGAGCATTTTGAGACACTCGCTACCATAGTGATTTGTTGACGCACTTTTTGTTCGTCGCAGCCCCGAATCATTCAAGAAAAATACTTAGCAAAATTTGTTTTTGTGTCTATTGTGTTTATACGCCTTCGGAAGAGTTTTGAGACACTTTCCATTATAGTGATTTTCTGGAAAAAAGAGCAAAAAAAGAGCGCAAAAAACAGGCAGAAAAAGAGATTTTTTCCATAGTGTCTCTTCTCTTGATTACGTGTCCCGTCATGATTTCTTTGGTTTTCTAGGCTCACATCTCTAGTACGGTCTAGCCTAGGGGCAACCACCACCACACACACCAGTTCGTCCACATGGCTACATCCGCAGCGGTAGGGCTCCACCACCCCCTCACGTACGGGATCATGACCATCTCCCTAAATTTAAATTGAATATTGTAACATTTGAGGGTAGATATGTTCTTGATATATATCTTTCTTTGGAGTTAGAAATAGAACAACATTTTACATGATTACAATTTCCTGAGGGTAGATGTGTTGCTACTGCTATTTTTGCATTCACTAGTTTTTCTTGTGTTTGGTGGTTTGAACGTTGTAGAATACATCATGATAATATCCCCACTACTTGGGATGCTTTGAAAACTGCTATGCGCAATCATTGGGTTCCACAATATTATCAACGTGAATTGCATCCAAATTTGCAGCATTTAAGACAAATATTTTTTAGAGGATATTATCAGGAATTACAAACTGCATGATTAAATGTTGTATTTTTGAGGAAAATGAAGCTTTTCTTGCATGTTTTATTGGTGGATTAAATAGTGATATTCGGTCTTTTTTAGAATATAAGGAGTATAACACTATCACTTGTTTATTTCATCTCACTTGCAAAGTTGAACATGAAGTGCAAGATCGACATCCATTGGGAATAACTAATTTTTCTACACGTCGCACTTCACCATGGATGCCATGGAACACATCTACTTCCACACGTCCTACTACGGCACAGCCTACTTCAGTCACCAACTCCAATCGAGATACCAGGAATAAGGCACCACCACCGGCCTCCAACAAGGGCACGCCTTCGGGGCCTACACATAGCTCTTCTTCATCCATGACATCTACAAGAAAAGACATGAGGTTATATGTCGTCGTTGCAAGGGGAGAGGTCACTTTGCGAGAGAATGCACATCCAAGCGTGTGACGATTGTTACTGGGATGGTGGATATGCCTCTACTAGTGATTATGATGAGGATACTTTGGCTCTTATTGCGAGAGAAGAATAGGGTATCGAGGATAGTACACAAGAGACACACTACATGGCTGCTGACTATGCGAACATGTATCAAAGTTTAGTTGCTCGACGTGTTCTAAGGGTGCAGGTTACATTGGCTGAGCAAAATCAGAAGCAAAACTTGTTCCACACTAAGTGAGTTGTTAAGGAGCGTTCTATTCTCGTCATCATCGATGGTGGGAGTTGCAGTAACTTGGCTAGCATGGAGATGGTCGAGAAGCTATCGCTAACCACCAGATCGCATCCTCATCCATATTACATCCAATGGTTCAACGACAGTGGGAACGTTAAGGTAGCACCTATTGTTCGTGTACATTTTAGCATTTCTACTTATTCTGATTATGTTGATTGTGATGTGGTACCCATGCAAGCATGTTCTGTTTTACTTGGTAGACCATGGCAATTTGATAAAAAATATGTACACCATGATCGAACAAATCAGTATACTCATGTTCATAAGGATCAAAATATAACTTTGCTTCATGTGTCCCCTGAACATATTAAGAAAGATGATGTTGCTACAGCTAGTAAAGCAAAACAGGAGCTAAATAAGAGTGAAAATAAGAGTGTAGCAAAGGAATTTGAGAAACACAGTAGGCCTAATAAACCATCATCTAGTGTTCCATCTGAAATAATATTGAAGTGTGGATGTTTAGTTGCTACTAGATCTAATATTACCAATTTGGAACTTACTACATCTGTTTGATATGCTATTATATGAAAAGAGGAATTATTTTCATTTGAGGAAATGCATCTGTCTTTGCCTCCTGCTGTCACTAACATCTTGTAGGACTTTGCTGACAGCTTTCCATAAGACGTGCCATCAGGATTACCACCTATTCGAGAGATTGAGCATCAAATTGACTTAATTCCCGGTGCATCGCTACCCAATCGTGCGCCATACCATACCAATCCAGAGGAGACAAAGGAGATTATGCGTCAAGTATAAGAGCTACTTGACAAAGGTTATATACGCGAATCCCTTAGTCTTTGTGCTATTCCTATTATTCTAGTGACGAAAAAGGATATAACATCGCGTATGTATGTGGATTCTAGAGGCATTAATAATATTACTATTTGTTATCCTCATCCTATTCCTAGGCTAGATGATATGCTTGATGAATTAAGTGGCCCTAAAATTTTCTCCAAAGTTGATTTGCGTAGTGGATACCATCAAATTCGTATGAAATTAGGAGATGAATGGAAAACGGCACTTAAAACTAAGTTTGGTTTATATGAGTGGTTAGTCACACCTTTTGCGTTAACTAATGCACCTAGTACTTTCATGAGATTAATGAACCAGGTTTTATGTTCTTTCATTAGACGATTTGTAGTAGTCTATTATGATGATATACTAATTTGTAGTAGATCTTTGGAGGAACACTTGGAACATTTACGTGTTGATTTTATTGCTCTACGTGGTGCACGTTTGTTTGGTAGAAATACGAAGTGCACTTTTTGCACCAACCGAGTATCTTTTCCAGACTATGTTGTTACTCCACAGGGAATTGAAGTTGGTAAAGCCAAGAATGAAGCTATTGAGAGTTGGTCGCAGCCCAAAATGGTCACTCAAGTGAGAAGTTTTCTTGTCCTGACTAGTTTCTATAGGCATTTTGTGAGGCATTTCAGCACCATTTCTGCATCTCTCGACGAGCTTGCAAAGAAGGGTGTGCATTTTGTTTGGGGTACCACACAGGAAGAAGCCTTCACAGAATTAAAATATAAGTTAACACATGATCCTTTACTCCAACTTCCTAATTTTAATAAGACTTTGAGCTTGAATGTGATGCTAGTGGGATTGGACTAGGACATGTGTTATTACAAGATGGTAAACCTGTTGCGTACTTTTATGAAAAATTGAGTGGGCTTATTCAGAATTATTCTACTTATGATAAGGAATTATATGCTCTTGTTCGGACTTTGGAAACATGGAAACATTATTTATGGCCCAAAGAATTTGTCATACTTTCTCATCATGAATCTTTGAAACATATTAAAAGTCAAGCAAAACTGAACCGTACATATGCTAAATGGGTTGAATGAATTGAGACTTTCCATTATGTCAGTAAACACAAGAATGGTAAACAAAATGTTATTGCTCATGCATTGTCTCTCGTTATACTCTGCTTTCACAACTTGACTTTAAAATATTTGGTTTGGAGACCATCAAAGATCAATATGTGCATGATGCTAAATTTGAAGATGTGTTGGAGAATTTAAAGAAGGGAGAACATGGAACAAGTTCATCATTAATGATGGATTTTTGTTCAGCAAGCTATGTATTTTAGCTAGCTCCGTTCGTCTTTTTATTGCAGGAGGCGCATGCAGTAGGATTAATGGGACACTTTGGCATGAAGAAGATGGAGGACGTACTCACTACCCATTTCTTTTGGCCAAAGATGATAAGGGATGTTGAGCGTTTTGTTGCTCGCTGCACTACATGTCAAGAAGCTAAGTCATGACTCAATCCTCATGGTTTATATATCCCTTGCCTGTACCTAGTGTTCCTTTGGAGGATATATCTATGGAATTTGTTTTAGTTTTACCTTTAACAAAGAAGGGGAGGGATACCATATTTGTTGTCATGGATAGATTTTCAAAAATGGCACACTTTATACCATATCATAAAAGTGATGATGCTGCTAATGTTGCCGATTTGTTCTTTCATGAAATTATTCGCTTGCATGTTGTGCCTAATACAATTGTTTCAAATTGTGATGCTAAATTCCTTAGCCACTTTGGGAGATGTTTATGGGCTAAGTTGGGGACTAAACTGTTTTTAGTACTACATGTCACCCCAAACTGATGGACAAACTCAAGTAGTCAATAGATCATTGTCTACCATGTTGAGGGTTGTTTTGAAGAATAACCTAAAAATGTGGAAGAATGCTTGCCTCATATTGAATTTTCTTATAATCGTTCACTGCATTCTACTACTAAGATGAGCCCTTTTGAAGTTGTGTATGGTTTCTTACCTCATGCACCTACTGATTTGTTGCCTCTTCCATCTTTAGACAAGGTTAATTTTGATGCTAAGGAATGTGCTGAATTGACATTCAAAAATGCACGAGTTAACTAAGGAAAACATTGACCGTATGAATGCTAAATATAAACTTGTTGGAGATAAGGGTAGAGAACATGTTGTGTTTGCACCTACAGATCTTGCTTGGTTACATTTGCGTAAGGATAGGTTTCTTGATTTGCGCAAGTCAAAGCTAATGCCACGTGAAGATAGTCCTTTTAAGGTGTTATAGAAAATAAATGATAATGCATATAAGCTGGAGTTGCCTGCAGTTTTTGGGGTTAGTCCCACATATAACATTAAAGATTTTAAGCCTTATTTGGGTGAGGAAGATGAGCTTCCGTCGAGGATGACTTCATTTCAAGAAGGGGATGATAATGAGTACATCCCTACTAATGTTACACCCACATCCCCACCGACTACACATATTGGACCAGTTACTAGAGCCCATGCACGCCAACTAAATTATACGGTAATTTTGTTTCTTGGAAATCCTTCTAATGTTCATGAACATATATTGTTGCCTTTATTAGATACTTTTGTTTTACTTGTCAATGAAGGACCTAGTATCGAAAAGAAGGATGGTCATTAGAGCGGGGTCAAACATGGAGAAGAAGGTGCATACGAAGGAAGGAACAATGGAGTTTCCAGTGGTGATTTTCGCACTTTGAAGACACCATAAGGAGAGCATGAATGCTTGGACGAAATATACAAGATTTCACTTCAAAAATTCATCCATAAGCTATTATATTGCTGCTTGTGGTGGTGGTGGTGGTGGTGGTGTTGGTGTTGTTGTTGTTGCTGTTGTTGTTGTTGTTGTTGTTGTTGTTGCTATTGTTGCTGCTGTTGCTGTTGGTGTTGTTGCTGTTGTTGCTGTTGTTGCTATTGTTGTTGTTGTTTGTTGTTGCTGTCTGTTGCTGTTGCTTGTTGTTCTTGTTGTTTGTTGTTGTTGTTGTTGTTGTTATTGTTGTTGTTTTCTGTTGTTGTTAGTTGGTGTTGTTTCGTCTGTTGTTGTTGTGGTGTTGTTGTTGTTGTTGTTGTTGTTGTTGT